>PVHP010048452.1:0-12522 GCA_004024765.1 Zapus hudsonius
GAAGAGGAACCTTGAGGACCGAGTTAAAGAGGAAGCCCAGTGCCTTGTGGAGGAGTTGAGGAAAACCAATGGTGCGTGCAGCTTTACATCCTGACTTTTACATGAAGCTCTGGGTACAGATATAAAAGATATACTGAGCCTGTTCTATCTCAATTTTGTTACTTTTATTTTCAACTTGGAAATCCTCAACACAGCTTCTGTGTTGATATTCTGATGAGGCGGGGAAGAATGCCCACATCCCTCACACCCACCCTGGCTTCCTCTCATATAATCCATTAACCCCCTATATTGTGGACTGCTCCATCAAGCCCAATGAGGAGGGCCCCCAGTGTTTTGGGGGATGTTATGGAGGGAAATTAGAGTACAATCATAAGACTTGCTCATGCACTTTATATAATATTTACAATAAATATGGAAAGAACAAAACAAAAACAAACAAAAATAGCATAAATGTAGCTTTCCTATTGTTTCAGCTGAGAATACCTGTTGATGACCTTGGGACCCATGACATAGTCAACACTGATGGAGCATACTCATGATAATATTTGACGTCTTTTTGTGTGTCATGCTTCACTGATGTGCCCTTGTCTTTAAATCCAGGTCTACAAATCTGGATAAGATTATAATTTACATTTTAAAAATAAATTTTAAATATTTTATTTATATATTTGCAATCAGAGAGATAGATAAAGAGAAGAGACACTGAGAATGGGCATGCCAGGGCCTCTACTCGCTGGATATGAACTCCAGGTACATGGGCCTTTTTTGTGGCATCTGGCTTTGCATAGTACCAGGAAATAGAACCTGGCTAGTTTACCTCTGAGCCATCTCTCCAGCCCTCAAAATGAATTTTTTTTGGCTTTTATTCATTGTGCACATTGATGAACTTATTAAAGCTATCTGATTCATAAGTATATCATGCATTTTGTGTGTATCTATTGACCCTCCTTCCCCTTCACTTTTCCATTATTGACATTCATTACAGTAAAGAGATTCACTTTTACTTCCATGTCTTATATATATTAGAAATTAGAAATATGTACCTTGCACCTAATCAATTATTGTTTTAGACATTAAAATAAGAAAAGAAAGTTTCCACTTAACATATTTCTGTCTTTATTTGTCCCAATAGGACTTTTTTTTATTTATTTGTATAAACGAATCCACATGGTACTTATCATTCTCAGCAGTGTTTTCTGCATGCATTCACGTTTTTACATTCATTTCCTCTAGTACTTGAGGACACCCCCAGTCTCCTTTTGTTTACCCTTTACAAGTTCATTACATGGTTCTTTCAATGTATTATTATACGTAAAGAATTTCTGGGTTGACAATGATCTCTTCATTTCTATATCCAGGTTATATAGTCAACAGGATTTACAGATGAAATAATTCTGCCATCAATTCTTGAAATTTTATGTTTATATCAATCTTTCACTACAAGTATTATAAGAAACTGATGTAAATGGGTTATAAGTTAATATATTTATTTATTTATTATTTCATTTATTTATATAACTATAACTTTATGCTATAGTCAAATAAGTTTGAAAGTCAAATTACCAATTTCAAATAATATATATTTAGCTATTACATCGACCTGAATGTAAGATATTGCTTACCTCTTCTAAAGTACTTTTACCTAATAAAAATCTAAGTGCCTTCACTGCATAATTTATTGGTGTTTAAAAACTGTTTCCCACTCTTCAGGTTCACCTTGTGACCCCACCTTCATTCTGGGCTGTGCTCCCTGCAATGTGATCTGCTTTGATTATAAAGACCAGGATTTTCTTAATCTGATGGAAAAATTAATTGAGAACACCAAGATTGTGAGCTACCCATGGATTCAGGTGATGTGAATACCGTTTTTTTTTTTTTGAGAAGACATAGTCTTTTGTTTTGATAAAGTCAAATTCTATAAGGACCATGTATTGGACAGCTCAGTCCTGCCTGGAGGTTTAGGGAAAGGTGTATAAGCAAGCCCTTTGCAGTACAAATAGGTAAATGGAAGTACAAATACCAGGTTGGTTCAAGTCTGTTAGCTCCCTATCCATTAGTTGTCCCATTGACTCCCAGGGGGCTGTTTCTACAAAGTTCTCCATTCACTTCCAGCATGCCATCCACTCCAGGGTTGTTTTTCCAGACACCTCCTATGCACATCTTCATCATAACACATGGAAGACATATGTTAGATTAGTACATTAGAATCTTCCTTTGGGAGAATAAATATTTGCTACAATAAAAGCTTAGAAGACTCACTGTGTAGTTCAGGATCTGATGCTTCAGCTGGATTCCTAATTGATGAGGTGATTGTGTTAGGAATGTCAAAACGATGGGTGTTATAGTGCATGGACAATACAAGTGCGGTTAATTCCTAGGCTGAATTGGAATCTCTTATTCTCCACCTAAATATTGAATATTGGGATCATAAAGAAGCTCTAATTACTTTGATGCAGAATTAGTCTCAAGGCATCTTTGAGCCCCACCACTTCTAAATACTCAGTCTTGTTCAGAAGCTGGTTGCTAGGAGTAAAGTCTGAACATCGTTCCTTCTGCTCTAGGTCAGGTTACCCTCCCAACTTATCTTTTGCTGTCACCCTCAAAGTGGGAATGAATGGCAGAACTTTATATTATTTATATTTCAAACTTGGTAAGAAATTATACAAATGATAAGAAAATTTATTCTATAAAAATTAAGCAAATTATTACTTTTCATTATCTGTGTAGAATTTCCCTATTTTTTTTTTTTTTTTTTTTGGTTTTTCGAGGTAGGGTCTCACTCTAGTCCAGGCTGACCGGGAATTCACTATGTAGTCTCAGGGTGGCCTTGAACTCATGGTGATCCTCTTACCTCTGCCTCCCGAGTGCTGGGATTAAAGGCGTGCGCCACCACGCTCGGCTAGAATTTCCCTTTTTAATTATTTTCATAGTGTAGAAATTGCTAGATAAATATATTAAAAACTTCTTTCTTTAGGTGGATGCCTTTTTACTGTCATATGTAAAGCTATAAATCAAAATCAGGTTTATAATAATTATAAATAAATTTTATATACTGGTATATATAAATTAATTATTGTAAATCTGTTTCTCTTTTTAAATAACTATCTTTTTTGGTCTTTTAGGTCTGCAATAATTTCCCTGCTCTCATTGATTATTTTCCTGGAAGCCATAACACAGTGATTAAAAATGTTAATTATATTAAAAGTTATGTTTTGGAGAAAATAAAAGAACACAAAGAATCACTGGATATTAAAAATCCTCGGGACTTCATTGATTATTTCCTAACAAAAGCAATGCAGGTATAATGCAAATATTATCTAATTTATTTTATTACTAGGGTTTTATGTTTCATTAAATTGTTATGAATTTAGGATAATATCTTAATAGGGCAGTAATGCTTGAAAGACACTTTAAGTATCTGTTGTGTGTGCTATTCTGTTTTATGTATCCTGGAATAAATAAAGTAAATTTGTTAATTAGGACACATTATTCCCGTTGTTTAAATTAAAAATATAGCAGCACAAGAATCAAAATGCAGTGCTCACACAAAAGGAAAGCGACCACCCAACCTGTCACAACAGAATCTCTCCTGTAGATTGAGGTATCCTGATCTGAAGACTGACATGATCATTACACACTGTGTGGCAGAATGAAAAAGAAAAGTAAGCAGGTAGATAGCTTGCATGACCTATTGATTAAAATGCTCTGGGAACACTTGAATTGATATTTAAGAGAGGAAATTTCAGATGAACTGAGGGTATCAGTAGACATGTGTTGTCAGAAAGAGTAGATAGGTGAAATAGAGAAGCCATAATGGAGTGTAGTTTCAAATTCATTTGTACAAATAGCAGGTTAGGATTGGATATCAACTGAGTATCCTGCCAGTATGAACTGTGTTGTGACTGTACAGTCCATTCAAAAGGCTGTGTCCATCCCATTGATTTTTTTTTGCTCTCACTAAGTCAGTTGTGGCTAAATGGGTCCATGTAGTTGTTGGCATTCAGCTCTGTCCATTGATCTTGGTTTGTGCTTTACTAGTGTTAGACTGCCCAAAGTTCTTCCAACTGAAACTTTGTGTCGGATTTTAAATCAAGGATTGAGTTCTCCATTCTTGTTGCTGTTTTCTGCTACACTCTCTTTGCTATATTTTCACTTGACAACTTTGTCGAATATCAAGTAAGCTTTGTTGCTCTAGTTTAGGGCTGGGACCTCAATTCTGTTCCAATAGTCTGTTTTCATGCCAGTACCATGCTTTTTTATTTATATGTTTTTGGCAGATATTTTTTTCTTTATCTTTAGATCAGGTATGGTGATGCCTCCTGAGGAGATTCTTTTACTCAGAATAATTTTGAATGTCTGAGGCTTTTTCTCCTTCCAAATAAATTTGAAGATTATACTTCATATGACTGCAAACAATGAAATTGGTATTTTTATTGGCATTGCATCGAATAATTAGGCAAAATTTTATTGAGATTAGCCTCTCTGTAGTTCTTTAGTAAGGGTATTTCTTTTTTTGGCTGTTTGGAATTTTTTATATTTTATTTTATCTTTATTGCCTAAAATTACTTACAGTGATTGAGTAAATATTGTGCTTATAGTCTCAGTTACTTCTTCCCTGTCCCCAATCCTCTGCGTATCTTCCTTGTTAGGCTCACAGGATCAATCCATGTGACAAGAGGTTATGGATAGCACAGGAGACAACAAGGTTGCCCCCACCCCCATTTATGAATTGTAGCTGAGGGGGGGAATCTCTCCCAACATGGCTCTTAAAATCTTTCTGCCCCTCTTCCTCTCAGTTCCCTGAATCATCTAGGGTGAGTTTTAAGTCTGTTTAAGTCTGTGGTTCTTGTGACCTTAAGAGTCTTTGTGCTTCTAAGTTGTGTTGGTGTCTGTCTTGCTGACTTAACCTGGAATGACCAATTGGCTGTGGTTATAGGTCTCTTCTTGCCCCACCAATGTCTCAAGTGATTCTCTTGGGCCTACAACTTGGGCCTAGGGAGTTTCATCTCTTGCTGGGATATCAGCCTTTGGCCTGTGATTCATTGATGGAGTTTGAATGACTAGCGCTCTCTCCCTGCCTTCTGAAAAATACAAAGAGAATCTCCACCAGGGAGTGAGATCAGTATAGGTTAAATAAGGTTCGCATTTCTAATTTGGCAAAATTCTGTTGAGACTAGACTCTCTGTAGTTCGCTGATAATGGAGATTTCTCTATGGAACCCCAGTTTTTGGTTCCTGTAGGATTTTGCCCTGAGTCCCAATTCCAGTTAAGGGTTCCTTGTCACTGAGTGGATTTCATGGACAATTTAAAAGCTGTTGAATACCCGCCCCCTGGTTTTGGCACCTCTATTGAACCAGTTATCATTTCTTGGTCCATTGATGTCTCCCAGAAGGAAGTGTATTCAGCCTTCTCATGGCAACACTCTACATTTTGTATCAGTGGTCTCTGCTTTCGCCAAAAATCGTTGACCAATTTCCCCTGGCAGTTTCGTTGTGCCTTCCAGCACTGCACTTGCTACCATCTGGGGACTGGATCCCATTCTGGATCTTACAGGGTCTCTCAGTATTTTTCAATGTCTTTCTGTGGTTTCTTCAGCAGTAGGATTTTACCTTTGGCCTAGGGTGGGCAAAAAGTGGTCTTGTTTTGGTGACCTTGTAGGTCTCTTTGTTCAACAGCTCACTGTGGGAAGGATCCACTGACTGGGAGAGGGAGCTGCAGGTCTGATCAATTTTTCATGGGGTTTGGTTTCCTCTCCTTCTATTCAGGGCCCCGCTTACTAGACAATGCCCACTTCTTTTACAAGAGCTTACTCTATGAAAGTACAGATTTTATCATTTTGATCCATTATTGGCTTACCTTATTGTATAAGTCCCATAATCCTTCCCCTACCCCTCCCATTTTCTACCTCTTTCACAGTCTCTCATTTCCCCTGCTAGGTTTGCTTAGAGTTTAAGTTTATCCTGGTTATTTACCACATGTAAGGGGAATATGCAGCATTTGACTCTCTGTTCTTTTGCGAGTTCACAAAGACCTTCTCCAAGGCAGAACATTTTTCTCTCAATTTCATCATGTCATTTTTACTTTCCACTGAGTAAAATTCCATCATGTAAATGTACCACAACTTTGACATCCATTCATCCAGGGTTGGGCATTTGGGCTGATTCCAATTCCTGGCTATTATGAATTGAGCTGCAATAAACATAGTTGCACTAATGTCTCTGTGCTGAGGTGTGAAATTTCTAGGGTGGATGTCTCATAGAGGGATATCTGTGTCCACTGGTAGCTCTACGTCCATTCTGTTCAGGATTCTCCACACTGCTTTCCATAGTGGTTGAATGAGTTTGCAATCCCACCAGCTGTGAATGAGGGATTCATGTTCCACACTTCTTTGCCAGCAATTATTATTGTTAGATTTCATTATTATTGCCATTCTGACTGGAGTGAGATGGGATCTCATTGTAGTTTTGATTTGCATTTCTATGATGATTAAGGATGAAAAGCACCTTCTTAAGTAAGAATAGGCCATTTGTATTTCCTCCTCTGTGAATTTTCTGTTCAATTAAATGCCCCATTTTGTCAGGGGACTGTATGATTTTTGTTGTTTATTTCTTTGAGTTCTTTGTAAGTCCTAGGTATGAGACTTCTGTGTTATAGCTGCTAAAAATCATTTCCCAGTTTGATGGTGGCCTATTGGTTTTGAGTATGGGATGCTTGTCTGTCTGTACAGAAGCTTTTAAGCTTGATAAGTTTCCATTTGGTTAAGTGATTGCTGTATTTCCTGGGCTACTGGAATTTTGCTCAGTAAGTTTTTCCCTACTCCTCGTTCATGGAGAGTTCCTCCTATCTTTTCTTCCAGGGTTTTCAGGGGTACAGGGCTTATGTTGAGGTCGCTGACCATTTGAAGTTAATTTTTGTACATGGTGATACAGTTGGGTCTATATTCATTTATTTACATGTGTTTATCTAATATGTCCAGCACCATTTGTTGAAGATATTATCTTTATGCCAGGCAACATTGTTAGCACCTTTGTCAGAGATCAAGTAACTATAGTTACTCAAACTTAGACTGGGGTCTTCACTTCTATTCCATTGGTCTGTATGCCAATTGAACAGTACCATCCTCTTTTAGTTACTATGGATTTGTAATATGTTTTCAGATCAGGAATGGTGATCCCTCCTGAGGACATTTTGTTACTTAGAGTTGATTTGGCTATCTGAGACCCTTCTGATAACGGGTTGCTGATAATTAATATTTGTAAGCCACACGGGGAGAGAGAGTTTTGGAATCCTCCCTTCCCCCTCCTCCTACTCTGAGTTCTTGTCCTCTAATGCCAAAAAAAATGTACAGAGGGACAGAATTAAAATTTAATTACACATTTATTCTAATTTAGTAAATTAGGGATAAGGGGAGTTGGATGGGGAAATCTCCCAGTCACCATGTGGGAAGTTACAGAGTTCTCCCACTACCAGTTTGGGGAGAATTCATTTCAGAGAGTTTAAATAAGCAGCCAAAGAAAAGATAACAGAAAGCTCCCATTATGAGAAGGAGAGGTTCATGAGAGAAAAAGCCTGGAGCCTGCCCCCCTAGCCCAGCCATCATCTGGGGTAGGGGTACAGGCCTTACCTCACTGAGGCCTGGGTCAGTAGTCCTTGTACTCCATTGCCATGTGGGGGAAAGAGGCCAGCTTCCTCTCAGAAAGCTAGTTTTAAGTCTTCCCCAGGTGAGTTAGAGGGACAGCTGATTGGTTTATATCTGACCAATCAGTTTTAGACCTAGGTTGTAGCTCTAACTATACACCTCCCATCATGGGGAGTGGCTGGAAGGGGAGGAGTGGTCCCTACAGACATCTCACCGGCACACTTCCAAATAAATTTTGAGATTATTTTCTGTATGTCTGTCAAGAAAGAAGCTGGGATTTTTATTGGTATGGCATTGAAACTATAAATAGCTTTTGGAAGTATTGCCATTTTCTATATTAATTCTCTCTATCCAGGATTGAAACTATAAATAGCTTTTGGAAGTATTGCCATTTTCTATATAAATTCTCTCTATCCAGGATCATGGAACATCTTTCCATGTTAATGCATCCTCCTCTATTTCTTTCTTGAGTATTTTAATGTTTTCATTATATTAATCCTTCACATCCTTGGATAATGATTCCAGATATTTTAATTTTGTGGCTATTGAAAATGGGACAGTGTCATAGTCTGCCACACACCGCTGGGATGAATCTCTAAACCACACACGATTATGGGAGGAAAATATTTATTGAACAGATCCAGGGGGCGAAGTTAAGGGAAGGCTGGCCCCCTTTCACAGAATCAAGCAGAGACAGACACAAAAGCCCATTACCACCACCATAATCAAGCACACTCCAACTAGCAAACAAAAGGAACTCCAGGCTTGAGCTCAGACTGCTTCTTGCATATGTATAGCTAGAATTCCAGACCCACCCCAGAAATACCTTAGGGCTGAACCCTAGGATCTGGCCAAGGTGACACACTTCCTCTAGCCAGAACTGGCTGGAGACAATTTACAATTTAAATAAACCCTTAATCCTTTTGGGGGACATTTATCAAAACTACCACAGACAGTTTCTCTGATGTCTTTTTCTGTATGCATAGCATCTGCATACAGAAAGGCTACTGATTTTGTGTGTTAAATTTGTAACATGCCACATTACTGAAGGAATTTATCAACTTCAGGAGATTACTGACACTAATCTTCTGTTCCAATTTGTATCCCTTTTATGTTTTTTCTCCAATCTTATTGTTTGGGTTAGGACTTAAAGAACTATTTTGAAGAGCAATGATGAGAGTGGACACCCCTCTCTTGTTCCTGCTTCTAGTGGGAACCCCTTGAGTCTTTAACAATTGAGTATGATTTGGGATTTAGGAATTTTGTATATTGGCTTTATTATGTTGAGATATAGCCATCTATGCCTAGTCTTTCCAAAGTTTTGAACAAGAAGTGGTGTTGAATTTTGTCAAAGGCTTTCTCTGCATCAATTAAGATTGTGATTCCGTTACTAATGTGGTGCATTGCATTAATTGACTTCCATATCTTGAACCATCCCTGGAGCCCTGGGATGAGGCCTACTTCATACAGGTGAATGAAATTGTTCCTTTGGTTTTGTATCCAATTTGTGAGGATTTTGTTCAGGATGTTTGCATCTAAGTTCATCAGGGATATGGCTCTGTAGTTTTCCTGTTGCATCTTTGTCTGATTTGGGGATTAGGGTGATGCTAGCTTGATAGAAGGAGTTTGGAAGCCTTCCCTCATTTTCTATACCTTGAAGAAGCTTCAGAAAGTGTGGTTTCAGTTCTATTATGAAAGCTTGGTTGAACTCTTAGGTCCCCACAGCTTTCAATTGAGCCATAATACCAAAAATAAACCTGTAATGGCACAGAACATTCACAATGCAAAACATGAGGCACAGAAAAAACAGCTTGACCAATACAAGATTTAAAACAAACAGGGAACCATCAATCTCTAACTCCAAGTTCAGTGATTCTAACCAATAACACAAGTCTCTTGGAGATTCAATTCTGCCCCACCAGCTCGGCTACTCACAGTCCGGGAAAGCGTCATCCGTTGCTGGCAGCTCACCTTGGCACCCATCCATAGTCCTGGAATTCTTTGGGTCTCCATTGCAACCCACAGTTCATCCTCATGGCTCCATCGGGTTCCATGAAGGCAACGTTGCACACCTGCTTCACATGCCGATGGCCATTTTTTTAAAAAAAAAACTGTGTTGCAAATCCAATGACCCTCTTTTTGTAACCAATCTCAATTCCACAGAACCAGGTGGGCTACCAACCTGTTAATCCAGGGGGGATCAAACCATTCAGGCCCGTTACTTCAAAGAGTCCGTATTCTTCCTGTTGGTCCAATGCAGACCTGCTGACCCAATCTCAGTGGTTGTCATCTCTCAAACAATTGCAGGTGAATGGGCAGAAGTTTCGACCCAAAGACCTTTCTTTCTGTGCCATCTCCATCTGCTCACACCAGTCCATCTTTATGTAAAACTACCCTGCACACATTTCCAGGACACAGGCAGGCAGAACACATTAAGCCTCTCATGCAAACTGCTTCTGGCACAGTCCTGACAAAGTTCTTTCTCACCCTCGTACACCAAACCTCACAATCCATAGTTCTCATTACATTCAGGTCTTTCAACTCAGACCAGAATGATCCATGAAACTGTACTCACAACACTGCGAGGCATCTCATAGGCTGAGATTTCAAATCCTTCCACATTCCTCCTGTAGATCACTTCCAGAAGACCAAAGCCACAAGATCAGGGTTCTAGCAGCAACAGATGACCCTACATCCTGGTACAAAAACTGTTGCGGTCAGCTTTCTTAGTTGCTGGGCAGAAAGAACCTGAGCAAAAGGGCTTGTGGAGGAAAGGGTTTATTTTGGCTTACGAATTCAAGCAGAGACTCCCTCCTGGCAGGGAAAACGATGGCATGAGCAGAGGGCTGGACATCACCTCTGCCACAGCACTGCAAACAGCGGCAGGAAGGTATGCCAAACTCTGGCAAGGGGAAGCTGACTTATAACTCCATAAGCCAGCCCCAAACAACACAGCTCCATCAAGGTTGTAAAATCCAAACTGCCATCCGCTGAGGATCAGTTACCCAGAACACATTCATTTGTTAGTGGGGGACACCTGGATCAAACCATGACACATATGTAAAGCTAGAATTCCAGACCCACCCTAGAAATACCTTCGGGCTGAACCCTAGGATTTGGCCAAGGTGACTCACTTCCTCTAGCCAGAACTGGCTGGAGACAATTTACAATTTTAATAAACCTTTAATTCTTTGGGGGAACATAATTCATGCTACCACATATGCCTTGGAGAATTTCTTCTTTGGTTGAATCTGATTGGAGTCCTGTGGGCACCTTGTACTTGGACATGCTTTTTCTTGTAATGTAAGGAAATTTTCTTGAATAATTCTGTTAAAAATATACTCTATGTCATTGGCCTGGGATCTTCTCACTCTGGGATCCCCATGATCCTTAGATTAGGTCTTTATGGTATCCCATAGCTCCCTCATATTTTGTACACATGCTTTTTTGAACTTACTCAAATTTTTGATTTCCCTATCATTCTCTTCTGTTTTGTCTTCTACATCTGAGATTCTGTCTTCCCAATGAATGACTCTAGTGGTCTCTAGAAGGTTTTCATTACTTCCATTTGTTTTTTGTTTTCTTCTACAGTTTTTGGGATTGTCTCTATGTATTGAATTGTGTCTTCATATCAAGGTTTGAGTTATTTAATGTTTCCTGGTACTCACTCTTGTATTTACTCATGTCTTCATTTAGTTTGGTTAGCTGTTTCTTGAGAACTTCTGTTTGCCTGCTTGCCTTTAATTCAATCACTGATCTACTCAAGTTGATCTGTTTTTCCTCAATTGTTTTAAACCTTATGGCAAAGCTTGTGAGCTGTTTATGCACCTTTTATAGGTGACTTTCAATTTTTGCTTCCATTTCCATCATTAACCTCTTCATTGAATCCATACCTGTATGATCTGTGCTCAGTGTCATCTCATCCTGGGCACACATCTGCCCTCTTTCTTTAATAGTTTCACTGCTAATTTCCAAATTGGGCCCTGGGATGAGTTAGAAGTGTCCTTCATTGTCTTTTTTTATTTCTTTTGGCTTAAAGTTCATTTTTTGGGATATTAATGTAATCACACCCACTTGCCTTTTGATTGTTTGTTTGAAAGATCAATTTTCATCAACTAACTCTGAGGAGGTTTCTGTCTTTAGAGGTTAGGTGAGATTCTTGAAGGCAACAAATGGAAGGGTCAATTTTTCTGATCGAGACTGCTAGGTGGGTCTTCTTATGTGAGAGTTAAGATAATTAAAATTCAAAGTTATAATTATGAGGCTTGTAGATTTAATCCCTGTTATGGTGGAGTGTTTATGGAATTTGATGCATCTCAATTTGTTTTGATCTTCTAAGCTTTGTAATGGCTGACCTCTAGAAGGCTCTTGGGGTTGGATGTTCAACTCTTCTGTATGGAATATTTCATGGAGTATTCTCTGTAGGTCTGGTTTTGTGTCCATATATTTGTAGAGCTGGCTTTAATCATGAAATGTTTTCCATTCTCTATCTATTATAAGGGATACTTCCACTGGGTATATTAGTTTGGGTTGAAAGACATAGTGGTTTAGGCTTTATCACTGATATTTTGAGGAACTTTTTTTATTTTTTATTTTCTAATTATGTCTTAATTGCTTCTATATATTGTGAAGACTGCAGATTTAGATATAGAAGTATTCATAGATAGATACATTGTCCCAGCAGCAACATTAGTATTTCTTTAGTGTGTATGTACGTGTGTGTGAGTGTACTGTGGGCCAGGTGTTGATGTTTCACGCCTTCCTTAGTTGCTCACCACATTATGTTTGAGACTGTCTTTCACTCTAACTGTACCCTACCATTCCACTAGACTAAGCTTGCTAGACATCCTCAGAAATCCACCTTTGTCTGCCTTCTCAGTGCT
>PVHP010048453.1:0-12510 GCA_004024765.1 Zapus hudsonius
GTGTCCTTTCTTGCTGGTCGAGCTGGGATGCGACAAAGGGGTAATCTTCTCAGAATATTAATTCTCTAGAGAGTGGAAGGATTTCCTAAGGGGGAGAGATAAGGCCATATCCTTCTGACTTGTATCTCAGTGTAATAACCTAGTTTTTCTCCTATAGGCCCAAGGACAATTATCCAATGGAAAGCTATCTATTCTGGTCTCTGTAACTCCTAAGGAGCCTAGCCAATTTCTGTCTCCTATCATAAACTCTCCTTAATCTTTCCTTTTCTTGCATTCAATGTTACTTGTAGCTGTAGTCAATCACTATAAAGGCCTTTAAAAAATTAAACTTCACAATACTGATATACCTATATGTGCAACACTGTCACACCTTTCATCAAGAGACTGACTTTATCCCTCTGCCAATTGAATATGGACTGGTCCTGTGACTTATTCTGACTTTGAGATTTTGGCAAATGTAACCTTATGATTTCCTTGACTGCTTGAGCAGACAGTTATAATCCTGGAAGAATAGGATATGCCAGGAGCAGAACCAGGTACAGCAAAGGCTTTGCAGCATCTGTTCTTTTTGTTTGTTTGTTTGTTTGTTTTTTTGTTTTTCAAGGTAGGGTCTGGCTCTAGTCCAGGCTGACCTGGAATTCACTATGTAGTCTCAGGGTGGCCTTGAACTCACAGCAATCCTCTTACCTCTGCCTCCCCAGTGCTGGGACCAAAGGCTTGAGCCACCAAGCCCCAGCTGCATCTGTTCTTTTGTCTTGTAAATTTGTAGAGAATCTCTAGGGATTGCCTTGAAATGAAAAAAAAAACCTAGAATGAAAATACCTTTGGAAAGAGAAATTCAGCCAGCCAGCTGTCTTAGCTGAACCAAGCTACACCCCCTCCACCAACCACTAACTGACTGTAAGAATGGGCAGACAACCACCTGACTGACTCCTAAAATTGTAAATAATAATACATTGTTACTATAATCCATTAAATTCTAGGACAGCAGACTCACAAGCAATTCATAAAAAGCATGTAGTAATGAAAACACAAAGTAAAGGCAAACTTCCACAGAAGTTAGTATTGAAAGTAAAGCCCAAACCAACAGACAAATGTTACAGAAAATGGTGAGCAGTTGCTTGCAGAAGCAAAGGATGAGTCAGAGGTGGTGGTATCACCATAAAGCCCACCCAGCACAGGCAATGACTCATGGAAGCTGCATCTCTGGAGTACATGGCACAACCTGCAGGTAGTCTCGCTGATCAGAGAATCTCTTCCTAAACAGTTGTTTTCCCTTTACATATCTTTTAGACAGGGGCTTGCAACCCTTTTCCCAGACTTGTTGACTTCCTGAGTCCACTGAGAGTCCTTCCTTCCCCCACCCCACCCCAGGAAGGAATGTTTCAGTTTGGAGGAAATTGACATACAACATCATGGTTATAAAACCCCACTTGAAGACAGCTGTGAGAACCAAAGCAGTGATGTGGAAATTTCTATAAACATACAAAAAACATTCTAAAGGATCTCAAATATCTCTCAACAGCAATTCCTCTCACATACTCTTTGTGTGGACAGACCATTTTATTCTTAAAGCTGTATTAGCTTAGTTTTTGAATAAGATGGCAAGATATAAAAATAAAATAGTGCACCTTGAATTGATGAATGTTATTTAACACTTATTGAGTAATCATTCATTATGACACAATGTTTTAATCAGAATGAAATGATACTCATTTAATATTGTAAAAGTAATTGTAATTAGCCTGTAATTAACTGGATGGAGAAGCCACATGACAAAGAAAATAATTCCTTCACATTGATATGATGAGGAAAAGGAGAAAAAGTCCTTTTTACTAACCATTACCTGGGTTACAAATAAACAAAAAAAACCTTAGCTATAGAGATATAATTCATCAGCAAAATTCATTGATCTGTCAAATGGCAGCATTACAAACATTATTTTAAAAAGTCATGCAATTGATGTGAGATTTTGGCATGCAGGAGGGGTCCCACACATTTATGAACTCCAAGTTTGGGTTGTCCTATTTTTAAATGAAGAATAGTAAAGACAGACTCAAGAAGGACAAATTATGCACTATAAAGTTTATTTTGGAAGAAATCAAAAATTGTGGAATTTATTTATGTGAATTGGGAATGGGAGAGGATGGCCAGAACATGTACTTAAGTAGAAAACATATTTAAGAAAGATTGAAGTTTAGGAAAAAAAACTGGAGCAAGGCTGCAAGCACGTGCAAAATAGTTTATCATGTAAGAGAAACTAAGACTTCCAATGGAAGAGCTGTGAGCACAGGGAAAGTTAAAAGAAACTGAGGCTTCCAAGGAAGGATTAGAGTGGAGCCACAAACATGTGGAAGGTGTGTGCTTTCCCTTGAAGGGAATTTATAGAGCAAAGGGAGAGAGCTTAAGGAAGAATAGCTGAGAGGAAATATACTTCGAAGGAACACACATGACATCTGCTGTGTGCTTTCCTGGTGAGGGAAGCGAGAGAAGAGTTAGTGAGAGCACACACATGATAGATCCAGAGTGTAAATATATGCACTTGGTGGATTCAGAGACCATAGGAAGGT
The DNA here is from genome assembly GCA_004024765.1 of Zapus hudsonius. Lineage (NCBI taxonomy): Eukaryota > Metazoa > Chordata > Mammalia > Rodentia > Dipodidae > Zapus > Zapus hudsonius. Next base: position 2,571 of record PVHP010048453.1, read on the forward strand.
TGCATATGTAATTAAGGGAGGAGCTACCCCCAAACTATAAAGCAGAGGCAAGCAGAGAATCTTAGATTGAGACAGGGTTGTTTTCCCATCCCCACCCAGATGGGTGGGAAAAGAGGCCAAAACTCACAGTGGAGTCCCGACCACACAGGATAGAGCTGATCATATGAGGGTCTCCAGAAAGGGAGAGGGGGTACCACCTTTATGATGTCAGATTTACGTATTTAAGGGGAAAACCTGGTTTGTTAGTAAATTTGGTGGGTGGACTCCAGAGCCAGCCCGCACCTGAGCCTGCCAGCTGGGGTTGTAGCAGGCTAGACTGTCAGCAGGGGGCGCTGTAGGTCAGTCTTCACCAGACAGGAGTTCCAGAGTTCAGTTCTGCCAGTTTTCATTCTTGTGCAAAGATGAGATGGCATGTGGAGTGACATCTCTTGATTCTCTCTGGGTCTCAATCCCTATCTGAGACTGCCTCCTATTCTCCTACATAATGAGCCAGGGTAGTTCACATCTGCAGTCTCCCTACTTCAGAGGCTGGATCATTTGAGCCCAGATGGTTTCCACCAATCTAGGCAACAAAGACAGCCTCTGTCTTTGTCTTCCCCTGCTCAGTGTGTGTGTGTGTGTGTGTGTGTGTGTGTGTGTGTGTGTGTGTGTGTGTGTGTGTGTGGTCAAGAAATATTCTTTAACTTTTCCAGGCCGAGGAATTTTACTAAAATTCTAGGGATGTGTCAGATTTGCTCACTCAGTCATTTACTTATTTATTTGGCAATATCACATGCCTGCTAGTGTACTAGGCGTTACACTAGATACTGGAAATACACTCAAGGATAAGAGATATATAGCATCTGACCTCGGAGTGGAGAGTAGGAGGATAGTAATAGCACAAAGACAAATATACTATTAAATTGGAGCTTGATGGACTGCATGATAGAACACTAGATGTATCGGTTACTTTTACATCTCTACAATGAAATACCTGAGGCAGTTGTCTTATGAAGAGGAAGGTTTCTTTTTTATTTATTTATTTTATTTATTTTTTTATTTTTTTAATAAATTTTTTTATTGTCCATAATGAGTTACAACATTTAGTGGGTAAACAATGAGTTGTTATCCCCAATTCCCTACTGCCCTCCCCTCCCCCCTCAACTGGATAACCTCCTCCATGGGTCGTCTGGATCAGTCCTTGTGACAGGGGACCATGGATCGACTAGTAATCAGCCAGGTTCTCCTGTCTGTACCTCTGGGTAGAAGAGGAAGGTTTCTTTAGCTTACTCTAGAGTCTCAGGTCCAAGGAAGGGAGGAGTTAGATGCTTCCCTTACTTTTCAGGCACCATGGGCAAGTGTCTGTGGTAAAACACAAGCTGGTCACATAACCTGGTCACAAAGAGAACACAGCTGGACAAGGATCACATAGTCAGAGAGAGTATAGTTTAACCTACAGGTAGCAATGTCAGCCAAGGCCAGTGGCTAATAGGATGACCAAGGATGGAGACTAGTGGAGCACATCAAAGATAAACAGCTGGGTGGAGGTCTTCAGTGCATAACCATCCTCTTAATTAGGTGAGCACCACATATTACCTCCTCTTTGGGGCTAGGGGGTACATGATAGGTGCATGCAGGGGACTTATTGGCCTGGCCCATGACCCATGATAGACCCAGAAAATAACCAATCTCAACAGAGGAACCTCGGGCTTTGCCTGGTCCTAACCATTAATCTTATAAAATGATTCTAACTAGGCACCTTGTGACGACCCCCTTGCCCCTTACACTACAGGAGTCTTGCACTAGGCAATAAACTTGCCTTTTCTTGTTGACTCTTGTGTCCCAGTCACTTATTCTTCAATATTGTGAGACAAAGAACTTTAGAGCCACTTCTCAAATTGATTTTTTGTGACTGTCGATTTTCTGGCACCTTAGTCTCTGGGCCAAGAGCATTTCCACCAAGAGAAAGCCCCAGTCATGGCTCTCAAAGACTTTGGATCACAAGGTGTGTAAGGTGTGATCTTTGAGGAGGGCTGCAGGAGCTGTGACAGGAACACATGAAAGAGCCAATGATGGTATTACCACACAAGAAGCAGAGAGAAGGACCTGGGGACGAGGGTATGAGGGTCCTGCAACACCATTTATTTCCAGGGCATACCTCCAAAGACTAGGCATGTCTCATTAGGCCTCACCTCTTAAAAATGCACAATATATCCCAACATTGCCAGTGTGGGAACCCATCATTTACATATGGATCTCTGCAGAATGTGCATCCAACCCACGACACTAGAATAATAGGATTCAACTCAATAGCTTTTAACTGTTTATCATTTTTCTATTTTCCTTAACTCAAGTTTTTCAACACAGTATGCACTCTGGTCTATAACAAAAAATGCTGCTGTTCATTGGTTAATTGTAGGCTTTTTTTTTTTTTGGCAGGGAATGCTACATCTCTACTCTTCATGGTTTGGGTTTCTGGAGACTTATCCATGTCCTGGGTTATAGCATATGGGGGTCTTTATACTGTGTTGTGTCCTAATACTGCCAACCCTTAAATGATGCTGTGCAAGAGAAAGTACTGTTCTTTATCTTCCTTTAGGATTTCCAGTTGGTGCCTAAATGAATTTTCTAGAAGAAAGAGTGTATAGTCAGGGAGCAAAATGAGGGTGCTTCTTAATATAAAAGGAGCACTGGTTTCAGTTGTCTGAAGGCTGCTGTTCACACCCAGTGAAAACTGCCTGTGGAATTACTGGCCTTCTGATGGCTTGCTTTGGACTGTGGTGTGTTTCAGGCATCTGAGAGACTGAGACCGTGCCCTAGATATCTGGGGAGACACAATAAGTGAGTAATAAATACTCCCCAAGTGATTCAAAAGCGTCATTGTAAGAAAATTATCATTCTAGGCCATGCATATTTTCCTATTGCTTTTTACTTGAACATGTTCAAAACTTTGGTTTTTCTCATGCAAACTACTTTAGAATAATATGGCAAACCACCAAAAAGGAACAAAAAACAAAGGACAAAAAGAAAAGAAAAGAAAACATAAGGAGAAAATAAGGCAAGAAGTGTACTGAGCTTTTTAAATAAAAGCTATCTGTTACAAGTAAAAGATTATTTTAAAAATATCAAGAATTTTAAAATTTGTTTTATGCTATACAAAACCTTATTATTTGTAAGTATGTATATATGTACACATACATATATATGTATATGTGCATATATATACATACATGTACACACACATACACTTAGGTATCAAGGGCCATACAACACCAAACCAAACTAAAATGGCAACCTATTTTGTAAAATGAAATTTGTAAAAGTCATCACGCATACTTCTACTAGAGTGCCAGACTCGCGTGAAAAAAAAATCAACAAGGGAAAGAAATTCCAATGCATATGCACGAGTGGACTTCCTCTTGGACCACAGATGTTGAACAGTCGGCCACAAAGAAGAAACCTCCAGGAAGGAGCTGATGAGTGTGGCTTTCTGTGTGCAATTGTTGCAAAGTCTGATGGCACAGCCAGCCAGCTGTCTGCTCTGCTTGGTCCTCAGCCCTTTCAAGCCTCCGGTCCCCCTGCTCAGGGACAGGACCGGTCACCTCCCAGCCGCACCCGCCCCTCCCCGGCCGGCAGGCGGGCTCCCCGCCCCCGCCCGCTCTCGGCCCCGCGCGCGGCCCCGGGAACCAGCCGGGCTCCACCTGCCTGCGGCGGCCGGCGGATCATGGCTGCGGATGGGGCGGACGAGCGCTCGCCGCTGCTGTCCGCCTCGCGCTCGGGGCCCGTCACCCCCAGCGCCCCGCCGTACCTGCCGGAGAGCAGCCCCCGAGGTGAGCGAGGCCGGAGCTCCGGCTCCGGCGGAGGCCGGGAGGATGCCGCCCGCCCGGCCCGGCCCCGCGCAGCCCGCAGGCCGGCGGCTCCGCGGGGGGCTCGGCCCCGAGGCTCGGGGCGCCCGGCGCAGGGTGGGTTCTACCTGCCTGCAGGGGTGGGGACGGGTGGGCTGGGCGCGGCGCTTTCGGGATTGCTGAGAAACCCCGAGGACCGCTCACCTTGCCTTCTGTCCTTGAGAGGTCTTCTTCTCCAGAAACAGGCATCTCCTCCTCCCCTGCTCCCCTCCCCCAGCGCCCCTTCAGTCACCCAAGTGCCTCACCGCAGGGATATTCAATGTTCCTAACATGTCTGAAATCCCCGCCCGCACCCGTGTGTTCCTTGTGCTTGTGAGGAAGGCTGAGCTTCAGCGTGAGTGAACGTGAGTGCAGGAGAGCCTTCTGATGGAAGGGAGGATGGGGCAGCCTATGCACATCTGGATGAGGTTGAAATTAACTTCTAAAAAGTAACCCGAGTTAATGCTATACATATTTTTTACTTGTTTCTCTTCTCAATATAGAACCAAAATGAATTTGATTAAAGGGTGTGGAGAGAGAAGGGGGGCTTTATAATAAGGACACAACTTATTGAAAGAGCTGCCTTTGTTCTGAGCCTTTTGGATGATTACTAGAGTAGAAATAAGGTGGGGCCAGCAGTGACCAAGAAGCAAAGGCAAGGCTTGCAAAGATCATCAAATATGAAACTTGCAAATGTTTATTACATGCGTCTCTTTTGATTGACTATGAAGTCTAAACATTGTAAATGGCCAAAGTTAATGTTTTTGAAAATATAAACAAATCATATGTCTTACACAACTTTTCCTAAGTTCAAGTCCGAAATTGCAGTAACCATAGAGCAGGTTGAAATTGTCTTGTGTTTAGCATTTCCATTTAATACTTTATAAAGTGGAAATCAAGTATCTAGATCTTAGTCTAGGGAGTCAGGGCACAGGAAAAATGTGTTTAGCTGTGGAAAATTAATTCATTGTGTGATAGATGGCTTGAGAGGTAAGGTACAAAATGGAACTGAAACTCACCCACACAAACCCCCACAAATCACGTTTGCTAGTCAGCATTAATTAAACATATCAACAGTCACCAAGTAGGGGGAGTTCCTTCAGTGGTCCAATTTGATATCATTATGTACTACTATCTGAGTTTTATTCATTAAGTTCTTAATGAATGTGTCAATGTCATAAGTCATTTTTAAAGATAAAATATTAGACAATTGAGTTGAGTCTGGATTTAAATAACTGATCTAGAATTTATTTCATGCTACGCTTGTCTACTTATAATCAACTAGTGGCTACACTATTGAAAAAAAAATGGTTGACACTCATAAACAGACTTATTTCCACAGATTTCTTTAACTTGATCAGATTTCTTAAACTACAAAAGAAGTTCCAGATCAGCCCCCGAAGAAAAGTAATTTCATTGCAGAATACTTTAAAAAAGTTTTTATTTACTTATTAGAGCGCTAGAGAAAGAGCCAAGAAGCAAGTACCTTTAGCATCTGAGCCATTGCTCCACCCCCTCATTACAGCATACTTTTAACAACCAGAGGAATACAGTCATTACGCAAACAGCTCATTCTGCATTATGGTAGAATAATTATTTTCTTCCTTTTTTAACTTATGTATTTTTTTGATATCTTTATTATCCAAAATTAGGTACATTTTGTGAACAAATCTTATGATGGTACCCCCATTTCCTTCCTCCCTGTTCCCAATCCATTGGGTATCCTTCTTTGTGGGCATACTAGATCAGTCCATGGGGTAGAGGGTTATGAATAGCAAAGGAGGCAGCCAGGTTCCCCACTTCCCTTTGTATTTTGTTGCTGAGGGGAGAAATGTCTCTGGGTATTCTCCCCCACCATGACTCTTACAATCTTTCCACCCCCCTCTTCCCCCCAGTTCTCTGAGTCATGGTGGGTGAGTTTTAAGTCTGCTTTATTGTTGAGATCTTAAGTTAAGACTTCTGCCATGGGTTATGTTGAGTATCGTTGGTGTCTGTCTCCATTGACCTTTCATGGGTTATCTGACTTGCTGTGGTGACAGGTCTCTTGTTTATCTCACCACTTCCTCATAGGTTTCCTTTGGGACCTACTTGATAGGCCAGGGGTGGTTCATTTCCAGCCAGGATATCAGCCATCATATTTTCTTAATACAAACTACTTTCATAAGTAAGAAGCATAAGAGAAATAAATTCATGTTATTTGCATTTTGACAGATTATCTTGTTGTAACAAGTATACACTGTCATAAATGACCTAAATTTGACCATTAGCATTAGGTAGGAGCAGTGCAACAGTTGAGGTCATTGGAGCCAAATAAACACGATCTTGCCTCAAAGTAAAATGTTAAAAAAAAAGTGGGGCAAGGATATTGGCAGGAGACTTAGCTCAGTATTGGAGCCTTTGACTGTAACCCATAGGCCCTTGGTTCCATTCCCCACACTGCAAAAAAACATGTAGTTTGAATGGGACTTGATGGATAGTACATAGGAGTGAGGGGGTAGTGGCAGAATCCAGAATTCTTCCCGTACAATTTGATGGTGTGTGTGTGCTAAAGCCACTGAGAGAAAACTGGAAGGAGGATCAAGTTTTGGAGAAACTGATGTTGAGCTTAGTTTTAGATGTGAGGAATTTCACGTACTTTCAGATATCACAGAAGAGGAGTGACAGTGGTGATCTACAGGTGTGGAACTATAAAAAAAATAGGGCTGGTTTAAAAAATATAAAATTCTGCATTAGTTGTATATTGGTGATATTCAGAGCTGTGAGTTCAAGGCCACCATGAGATGACGTAGTGAATTCCAGTCCCCAAGTCTCTAGAGCGAGACCCCCACCTTGAAAAACTCAAAAAGAAAAAATATATAAATTTTGATAAACATTAAATATTGGAATCGGTTCTTTTTGTGTGTTTGTTTTGTTTTCATTTGAGTCAGGGTCTCATATAGTCCAGGTTGGCTTCAAACAAACTATCTAGCTAAGGTGGGCCTTGAACTCCCAAGCCTTCTTCCTCAGACTTCTGAGTACTAGGATTACAGGTGTGTACCACCACACTCAGCCAAATGCTGTCACCATTAAAGTGCAAAACAAAAGGGCAGAAAATTGCAATTGCTTGAGGAAATGTTTCCTGTAACAAAAAAGTAAAATAAATTGACTGTTGATTTGAGAGATAAGTTGTTTAAAATATACTATTGTACTTTCTTAAAAATGCTGCTTGCTTTAGAAGTATGTTTTCAATGACCTTATAGGTTATTTATTTATTTGTTCATTTATTTGTGTGTGTGTGTTTGTGTGCGTCTGTGTGTGTGCGCGCATGCACCAGGGTCTCTTATTATGGCAAACAAACATCAAACACTTCTGTCTCTTCTTGTGTCCAGCTTTTGTGGGTGGGTTAAAAATTGAACCTCAGGCCAACAGGAGGTGCAAGCAAGCACCTTTAACCATAGAGCCATCTTCCCAGCCCTTCATTGACCTTTATATGTCTCATATGTACAAAAGTCTGAGGTCAGACATTGTGCTATAGGTGAATATTGGACTGGATTTTTGCTGAATTAGTCTTTGAGTATATTTTGACAGTCTTAAATTTCTGAATCCTTGACAAACTATAGATTGGTTGTGGGTTTATAACAAGAAATGGAACAACCCCATTCCACATGCACAACCCATGGTGAAGTTAGTATACATTCTCACTTCATTTGCTAAGGATTCTGAGACCCACTGGAAGCTAGGTTGCCATGATGAGCAAGAAAGATGCAGCTCCCTGAAGCTTCTTCAGGGCCTGGTAAGATGCACTCCTGCTAGAGATTCTTAACAAGCAGCATCTTGATTATGACAAACTTGACTTTTGTGCTAAGCTAGTCTACCTGCTGTACTTACGGGAATGTTCTCAAGTTGTCCTTAATTCTTGCCTCACTCAGGTACATACTTATTGAAGGGAAAACTAAACGCAAACACTGTTGAAATATATCAGCTCCTGGTTTTCCCATGGAATGCCAAGCCCATTTCCTATTAGAATCCTCTATTGGTGCCAGGCTCCAAAATTCTTTTATCCTGTTTTATAATTCTCACATTTCATCTGACTCTATCTAGCATCTCAATATTAATGAAGAAATGTTTAATTCATTCATTCAGCCATTCTTTCAGATATTTGAGTGCTTTTTATGCTATTCTAAATGCTAAGGAACCTCCCTTCCAGTAAAATACTTATGGTAAGCACTGTAATCTCAGAAATATAGAAGGGTCTGAAGATAGAATGAAACTGTTCTGGTGGGGTGTTCAGATTAGTGATTAATAAAGACATCACAGAGAACAGTCACACAGAGACTTGAAACATGAATCAGCAACAGCTACTGAAATTCTAGTGGAAGAAAGAGCTTTTCAGATAATGGGAATAGCAGATAAAACACTTTCTATTTGTAAGGCAAGGAGTATCATGGGCTAGAGCATGGAAATTTTGGGAAGTGTGGTAGAAGAGGTCAGAGTGTTGACCAGACAGACTACAGAGCTTGACAGGTCACCATTTGGAGATGGCATTATGTTATGAAGGTAAGGAGAAGCTATGGTGCATTTAGAACAAAGGAGATACCTAAAATCTTTGCTTTTTAAGATTATCCTGATTTGTAAATAGAAAATGGATACCCAAGGGAAGATAAGAAACTAACAGAATATGATTATGGAACGGGGAAGGGGATGATGGTGATCAGAGCCAGGGGAATGGTGACAGAAGCACAGGGGTGTGGTTGGACTCAGGATTTTACAGATTTATTCTTGTTAGTGTTTGAAGATAGGTTCTTCATAGCCCAGGCTGGATTGGAAATTGTGATTCTCTTGCCTGTGCCTCCTGTGGACTGAGATTACTGGAATTCACCACCAACCACATTTGTCTCAGGAGGTATTAAACATAGAACATTGACCCTTGATGAAGGCTTGAATTGGGGAAAGAAGTCAAATCTTCCATAATAGCCTATGCACATGGTTGTGCCTTAATCTGAGGTTGACAAACAGAAGAAGAATTGTTCTGTGTATGTGTGGGGAAGGAACAGAAGGAACATGGAAGTCAGCACTGCATTGTAGAAAAACCTTTGGTCCTCATTCATGTGGAGATGTTGAGTAAGGGGTCAGATTTTACAAGTCTTTCAGCCTGAGGAGACATTGGAGTTGAAGAGCAAATGATATTCAACAGTTATTTATAGAGTACATGATAACATGCCCTTTTGGAAATGAGGGTCTCTACTTACCATTTATTTGCAAGGATTATAGAAATTCTTCAGGAATATCATACTTTCAGGGTTAGTCATTCTGCTAAGATTCTCCAAAATTTGCCAGCTGGGCACAGATGTTGCCAAAGAGAGATAGTCAGATGAAAGTTCAGTACTGTCTTTTAGGGCATCAAACAAACACCTGGAGAGTATTCCAAAGGGAAACCCTAACCTTCTGTTATTTTGGGGGAAAAACAAGCTGTTCTTGATAGGGCTTTGGGCTCAGCTGTTTTGCATTTCAATTTCATAAAGACTATGAGGTACTAAATAAACCAGAAATGACATCCTTTCATAGTTTCTAAAATGGAACATTATTCCTGGTTTTCTGTGCTTTTGTGTGCAAGAAGGATTCTAAGGAGTTTATAGTTTTATATTTTTTTCTCTGTATATATTTTTTACTTTGATCCAATTGCTGTTGTAAATTTAGGTTTATTTTTCTATAAGAATTAAAAAAAGGTATGAAAAGTTTGGTTTCTTTTCCTGGACTTCAGGTGAGTTTTTCAAGCATTGTGTAACTACCTCTTGAATGACTGTTGATTCTTCTAGCTACTCCCTGCTTTATCTTGGAGTGACAGTGTACATTTTAGGACCTCAGTTTCCCACAATGAAAAGTGAAGTGGTATATTATGTTTACTTTCAATTTTATATCTTATGGCACTGTTGTTGTCAGCCGCTGGGATGAACCTCCAAACCAGGCATAGTTATGGGAGGACAGGATCTATTTCAGGCTTACATATCCAGGGGAAGTTCTATAATAGCAAAAGAGGCTAGAACCCTTTCACAGGTACACACACACACACACACACACACACACACACACACACACAC
>PVHP010048454.1:0-12487 GCA_004024765.1 Zapus hudsonius
TAAAGCAAACTTATTACTCATCCACCACGACTCAGGGAACTATGCGGAAGAGGGGGCGGAAAGATTGTGAGAGCCGTGGTGGGGGAGACTATCCAGAGGTACAGACAGGAGAACCTGGCTGATTACTAGTCTATCCATGGTCCCCTGTCACAAGGACTGATCCAGACGACCCATGGAGGAGGTTATCCAGTTGAGGGGGAGGGGAGGGCAGCGGGGAATTGGGGATAACAACTCATTGTTTGCCCACTAACTGTTGTAACTCATTATGGACAATAAAAAAATAAAAAAATAAAAAAGAACAGGTGGTTCTGGTCTTCTGGGAACTGACAGTCCAAATTGGAAGAAAATAAATATATATGAAGAACTAACAAATTACTCAAGACCAAAACTACTTCTAGAAGATGATAGATGCTATAGCAATGTAGCGATAAGAAAGATCCCTCCTCAGACTGGAGCTCATTTGGAATGCATGAATCCTTGGGTTCAGTCCCTAGCACCACATAACGTGAGTATGGTGGTGCATCCCTGTAATCTTAGCAGTCAGGATGTAGGGGCAGGAATATCAGAAGTTCAAGGGTCAGCCTCAGCTATAAAGCAAGTTTGAGATCAGCCTGGGTTATATGAGATCCTGTCTCAAAAAAAGAACTGTCAAATTGAGAGAGTCAGAGAAAGTCTTCCTGGCAGAAGTGATTGTAGTGGTCATGCTGGGGCTGTGGGACTGGTCTCACTTGGCAGTGAGAAATTGAGTGGAGTTAAAGAAGATTATGAAAAGTATGTTTGAGGGCTGAGGAAATGGCTCCGTGCTTGAAGGCACTTGCTTGCAAAGCCTGATGACCTGTATTCAGTTTCCCACCACCCACGTATAGCCGGACATACCAAAGTATCATATGCATCTGGTATTCGTTTGAGTGGCAAGAGACCCTGGCATGCCTATACTTATACATACACACACACATGCATACACCCTTAAAAATTATTTTTTACAGCCAGGTATGGTGGCACATGTCTTTAATCCCAGCACTTGGGAGGCAGAGGTAGGAGGATCACCGTAGTGAATTCCAGGTCAGCCTGGGCTACAGCGAGACCCTACCTCGGGAAAAAATATATATATATTTATATATATATATATAAGTATGTTTGAGAAAATCAGTGTGGTTGCTGTTGAGGCACTAAAGGGTTAAAAAGTGAGAAATAACATTAGAAAGTCAGGTTTGCCAGATGATGGTAGGTACAAGTATAGGCTAAGGAATTTATTCTGTATATAACTGAGGAGCAGGGAGCTGGCAAGGGCTTATGTCACCGAGCAACAGGTAAACCTCTTCGCTTTAAGACCACTACCCCTCTCCTATGTCCTAGCTTGTCTTGAAGGTCTGGGAGCCAATGATTCTAACCCCTGGTCAAGGCTGTTTCCTCCAAAGCCACAGCTATTCAAGGAAAGGTCATGGGAATTCACAGACCCACGGCTGATCCCAACTTGCCGTATGTTTCACTTTCTCCAAATACAAAAATAAGCCTACCCATGTTTATTCCAGGATCAACAACATTAGGCGAACAGAACTTGGATCTGCTCCTCCTTGGAGGGAAACACACTCTCATGGGCTTTCCATTGGCATCCAGAGGCTTGTACGGAACTCCGGAAGAGAAAAAGCTCAGCTCTGAAGGGTGGGCATCAATCCAGGCCCAGCCTCTCTCCCCTCCCCCTTAGTTCTCCCATCGCAGCCAGAGGAAGCAGCAGCTGTTGTCCTGTAGGGAACACAGACAGAGGTCCACCTGGCACTGCTGAGATTTTCACAACACTGGCACCAACTTTTGAACACACATGCATAGAACAGCCCTCTGCAGAGGTTAAGCCAACAGCTGTGGCTGTGCCAAGAGGGGGGACGTCAAAGTAGAGGCTTCCTCCCTCCCATCTTCTCTCCCACTACTTTGTCTTCTGCCTTCACCACGTTCAAGGCTCCACGAGCAGTCCTTAGCCTGAGTGAGTGAGTCCTCTTGTTCTTCCTAACTTTGTGGTCTCTTCTTCATAGGTTCCTTTATGCCTATTTACACAAAGAACACAAAACTGCAAAAGGGCCCTACCGGGTGTAAAGTGAGTCTTGCAAGCTGGATGGTTTTGGCAAATAAAATCAAATGCAAATAACTGAGGCAAAGGAAAGGTTTCAGCCTAATGGTAAATTTCAACTCTTCCACTTCAATTTTCATGAGCAAACTCCACTCCCTTTTCCCTTTGACCTGAGACAGACAGTAGGGCCTTGTTTATTTCATCTGCACCCAGTACTAAGGCAGTGTTCTGGAGAACCCAGCATGATGGAGTTGGAGAGCAAACCAGGATCATTACAATTGACAGAGGGCTTTGGAAACATCTCACTCCAGAAGAATGGGAATTCAAGGGACTCTGGGCTAAGAATTCCAATGAGCCCATAGCCTCCATCCAGCTCCCTTCCTCTCATCCCAGCCTCTACCACTCCAAACATATTTGAAATATAGATTCTGCCCCCAAGCGTGTGTGTGTGTGTGTGTGTGTGTGTGTGTGTGTGTGTGTGTGTGTAGCAGCAAGGGGAATACCCTAGAAGTTCAGCCCTCGACAATTCAGGCGCCTTAACAAAGCAGTGAATAGCCTTCCCCAGAGCCAAGCCTCCCAGAGGGCAATGGAGCCCTGCAAAGGCCTGTGGGAACTTATCCTCAGTGCTCTTTCGCCATCTAGTGGCGGTGTCCATCTCGAACACGACTTTTTTCCATCCTAGCCACAGTAGCCTACAGCTACTAAAATTGACAACCCCTAAGCCTCAAAACACATCCCCCACTCCCCTCACTTGAAATCCTAACTTCCAGAACACAAGTTTCATGATTAAGAGGGCTTATGTGACCTGTGTGTGGTTGTAATCCACACAACAGTCTGAAGTCCAGAGAAGATGGCCAAAGGAGAGGGTCCTTTAGGAGGCCTGAGTATAGGCATGGGAGAGGGAGAGTGGGGGAGAGAGGACAGTGCTGTTGAGGACAAAGGCAGGAAATAGAATGAAAAATGGAGCCGGGCATGGTGGCGCACAGCTTTAATCCCAGCACTGGGGAGGCAGAGGTAGGAGGATCACCATGAGTTCAAGGCCACCCTGAGACTACATAGTGAATTCCCGGTCAGCCTGGGCTGGAGCGAGGCCCTGCCTTGGAAAACAAAACACACACACACACACACACAGGAGCAGGAGTGGTGGCACACACCTTTAATCCCAGCACTGGGGAGGCAGAGGTAGGAGACCTACCTTGAAAAACAACAAACAGAAAAAATGGAGACATGAGAGATGGGGGAGGGCATGAGGCACACACAGAGTTACATAGGGAGATTGAATGGTGGGGACCTGAAAAGCCAGAGCAAAAACTAAAGGCTGGGCTGGAGAGATGAACCTGCAAAACCTAACCACCCGAGTTTGAGTCCCCAGTGCCCATGTAAGCCAGATGCACAAAGTGGCGCATGCATCTGGAGTTCATTTGCAGTGGCTGGAGGCCCTGGTGTGCCCATTCTCTCTCTGTCTGCCTCTCTCTGCTTGCAAATAAATAAAGTATTTTTAAAGTAAAGGCTGTAGGGACAGACTGAGGACTCAGAGCCTCCCAAGGCTCCACACTGTTTTGAGTCCGTCACAGCCTTTCTAATGGTCTCTAAGGCTTCTCAGTCTGTCCTCTGTAAACCCCTCATGTACTGGCTTCCGTACCTCAGGGGTCTGAGTGCTTTAGGACCTTTGCAGAGATGTCTCAACCCAGAATGTTCTTGCCCTAGACAAGCACAAATTTGCTCTCTTACCTCCAAGCCCGTTGTAAAGTCACCTATTTCAATGACCTACTTAAAATCACTGCCCACCAACCCCTACCCTGTTCTACTTTTCACCTGAACAATTATCACTTTGAGCAAAGTTCCATTACCTTCACTCTTCTCACGTTGGAATGTAAGCTTCGAGAAGATAGAGACTTCTGTCGGTCTGGTTCACTGACCCATCCCAAGTACACTACTAGCACACACAGGGGCTCTATACATATTTGTCGCCTCCATGAATAAAGCTGAACTTGAGATTTTAAGATCACATATTTGCATATGAATTCTAAAAAGGAAAATATGATTCATAGGCTGGAGAGATGGCTCAGCGGTTAAAGGCACTTGCTTGCAAAGCCTGCCAGCCTGGGTTCAATTCATCAGTACCCACGTAAAGCCAGATGCACAAAGTGGTACATGCATCTGGAGTTCATTTACAGTGGCTGGAGGCCCTGGCATGCCCATTCTTCTCTCATTCTCTCTCTCTCTCTCTCTCTCTCTCTCTCTCTCTCTCTCTCTCTCTCTCTCTCTCCCCCCCCCTTGCAAGTAAATAAATAAATAAATAAATAAATAAATAAATAAATAAATAAATACCAAAGTGGCCCACCTCGGTTGCCCAGGCATTCGTGTGAACATAGTGATGCTTCTGTACCTGGGCTCTGGGGTGCCATATTTCAAACTCTCGGGAGCCCACAGAGCAGCACAGACCAGGCCTGTAACTAACACACAAGCAGGACATACAAGGGGAAAGAAGAGCTAAGGCCGCATGTGGAGAGCAACACACCAACATGATGTTTTAAATGTCAACATTGGGGTGATGTTTAAATTCTGTAACTTTCAATAAAACAGACAAGGAAAGAGTAAGAATAAGGGTGTTTGGGAGCCATCTCTAGGTAAAGTCAAGTGGAACTGGAAAGGTCCGGAAACATGAATCATCTTGGAACATCTGAGCTGTTGGGGATGGTGCTGGGCATTGTGACTGATGACTCATCCACATCCCAAGCCTCCCTCCACTCCTCCAGAAGATAAGCAATATACCTGGATGACAAGAAGCCATGTGAACTAACTTTCTGGAATAGTCTATATTACCTCAAGTCAGAGAAAAGGCAATTCTTAAAACCACAATTACTGGCTCTTCCCCCAAATGAGCCAGAGGATATGTAGGAGGAGATAATTGTCAACCTCCTTGAAATTCATTTGGGTTGACACTTAGGTCAGGTGTTTTATTGAAGGATTATTCTAACCATGTGGCCAGGGGCCAAGCATAATACAATCTTTGAATGTGAGAGTTCAAGCTTGCTCATTGCTGAACACGTTGAGGCAGGTCCCTTAGTTCTACAGGCATCCACATATTTGGGGCCTGTCAGTGGAGAGGAATGAAGCTGGTTCATGTCCTGGTATGGGAGCTGCTCTCAGCCTGCATAGTTCAGGCCTGCTTTTAAGTTGGGCAGCAAGCAGCAGCTCTCAGAGACCTGACAGCCCATCCAGGTTGGATACATCATCAGCCCCCTGAACGGAGTCACAGCTCAAGGACTAAAGAGGAGGTAAGGATAACAAGAAGATGGGTGAGGAGAGAAGAAAGAGAGGGAAGGATGGGTTCTGATCAGATAAGATACACTCAGATGAATGAAAATAAGGACAAAGGATGGACTCCTTTAGGGGGTATCAGGACATACATGGGGAGGAGGACAGTGCTGTTGAGGATAGAGGCAAGAAACAGAAAAAAAAATGAAGCCGGGTGTGGTGGCACACGCCTTTAATCCTAGCACTCAGGAGGCAGAGGTAGGAGGATTGCCGTGAATTCTAGGCTACCCTGACTATATATATATATATATATATATATATATATATATGACTACATAGTGAATTCCAGGTCAGCCTGGACTAGAGTGAGACCCTACCTCGAAAAACCAAAAAAGAAAGAAAGAAAGAAAGAAGAAAGAAAGAAAGAAAAGAAAAGAAAAGAAAAGAAAAGAAAAGAAAAGAAAAGAAAAGAAAAGAAAAGAAAAGAAAAGAAAAGAAATGGAGACATGGGAGGGGACGAGATACAGACACAGGGACATCAGGAGATTTTGGTGTCTAAGGAGATAGAGCATAAAATGAAAGGCACCAGGGATAGATGATAGGAGACAAGGACATAAGCCATTGGGTTATGGGTTCAGGTCATAGTAGACGTGGACAGAGTGTTGTAGACAGTTTTGCAATACTGGGATAAACATCCAAACCAGACACAGTCTAGGGGAGGAATGGGTTTATTTCAGGCTTTACAGATCCAGGGGAAGTCCCATCAATGGTGGAAGAAGTTGGCTCCCATTCATAAATTCAAGCAGAAAGAGAAACCACCAGCATCCAGCAATCACCCAAAAACCACAAGCAGGGACATGCCCCCTCCCAGAGCTCAGATCTCTCTGCATAGCTTTTCACTGGGATCCAGATCCACCCCCAAACACACTTTTGGCTGGACCCCCACAATTCACTCCAGCCAGGTGGCTTGAGACCCAGGTTACAAGCTTTAATAAAATTACCGAGTCTATGAGGGACATTCATTCACAGAGGGAGAGAGGAAAAAGTGAGATACAAAATGTGGAAAGGATATAGTGAGATGAGGTGATTACTATAAACAGGTGGAGGAAAGCAACCTTTTAATTGTGTGTGGGTATGGGTGTGGGGGAGAGAGTGGTGTATGTCTGAAAGTGTTTGTATGTGTGCTTGTACATATGTGTGTCATTCATGTGAAGGACAGAGACCAATGTCAGATATCTTCCCCTATTGCTGTTAACCTTAATGTCTAAAATATATTTATTTATTTGCAAACAGAAAGAGATAGGAGAGAGACAGAGAGGAGGGCCTCAGAGCACGCCAGGGCCTCCACCAACTGCAAACGAACTCCAGATGCATATGCCATTGTGCATCTGGCTTTACCTGCGTATTAGGGAATCCAACCTGGATTTTCAGCTTTGCAGGCAAGTGTCTTTAACTGTTAAGCCATCTCCTCAGCCCCAACCTTATTTTATTTATTTTTTTTAAAGGTGTGTGTCACCACGCCTGGCCAGCCTTCTCTTTCTTTCTTGTTTTTTAAAAAATATTTTCTTTATTCATTTTCAAGCAAAGAGATACAAGAGAGATAGAGAGAGAGAGTGCACCAGGGCCACCACCTTGTGGGTCTGCCTTATGTGGGTCCTGGGGAATTGAACCAGGAGCCTTAGGCACTGGAGGCAAGTGCCTTAACGGCTGAGCCATCCCTCCAGCCCTTATTTATTTATTTATTTATTTATTTATTTATTTATTTTGAGAAAGGATCTCTCACTGAGCCCAGGACTCACTGATTCAGCTAGAAAAGCTAACCGACAAGTTTTGGGGATCCTCCTGTCCCCATCTTTCCAGCACTAGGATTGCAGATGCATGCCACCCATCATTTTACAGGAATCCTGGGACTCAAAACTCAGGTCCTCATGCTTGAGTGACAATTTACTTTTTTATCTACTGAGTCACCTCTACAGCTCCTGGAAAAGCAATCTCTCAATATGTCTGCTCTCTGTCCCCAGCAACCGTGGTCTTCATCTTGACTGCGTCTTCTAAGAAAAATGACACCAGTCAGACCAGAATTCTACCCTCTGCTATTTCTCCTGCTCCAAGGACTGTGGGTGGCCGAGGTCCCAGTCACTGCCAAGCCCCCAAATATGACTTCAGCCCAATGGTTTACAATTCAGCATGTGCAGCCCAGCCCTCAACCATGCAACTTGGCCATGGCTCACATCAACAGCTACACAAAACACTGCAAACCTCTCAACACTTTCCTGCATGAGCCCTCCTCCTCTGTGGTCAACACCTGCCAGACCACCAGCATCGCCTGCAAGAATGGCAAGAATAACTGCCACACAAGTCAGCAGCCTGTGTCCTTGACCATGTGCAACCTTACCTCAGGGACGTACCCAGGCTGCAAGTACAAAGAGAATCAAACAAATAAATTCTATACTGTGGCCTGTGAACCTCCAAAACCGCAGGATGTGCCATACCCACTGGTTCCTGTGCATTTGGACAAAGTGTTTTAGGCGTCCAGATTTCCTTACTCTTTGACTGAATTCTAATCTCCTCTCCAGGCATGCACCGAGCTTCTCCTCCACCTAAAGCGTCATTTTTGTGCCTTTTCTGCTTCAGGCTCTAAGCTTCCCAAAAACTTATTCAGGGACATGGGCTCCCTGGTCTATGCCTTTAAATGTCTCTTCTCCTGTCCTGTCTTTTTTTTTTAAAAAAAATACTTATTTATGAAAGAGAGAGAGAGAGAGAGAGAGAGAGAGAGAGAGAGAGAGAGAATGGGTATGTGCCAGGGACTCTTGCTATTGCAAATTAACTCCAGATGCATGCACCACTTTGTGTGCCTGAATTTTAGGTGGTTCTGGACAGCCAAACCTGGGTCATCAGGCTTTGCAAACAAGTGCCTTTAACTGCTAAGCCATGTCCCCAGTCCCCCTACCCTACCTTATGGCAACACGACAAGGGGAAGAAATAAGTGGAGAGGGCATATGAAATGTACAGACAGTGCTTTTTCCATTCCTAAGCTAGAAATCTTTCCAGCTCTGACTTGGAGAGGTGACCTGTATGGAGACAGATGGCTGGAAGAAGACAAAGATGGGCTGCATCATATTTATGTAGCACGTCATGATCTCTCTGTGTGAACTGTCTAATCCCTGGTGAGACAGTCTTGACAGGGATGACTTGCCTCCTTTGTGGATGAAATTTCAGAAAGCTTAATGAAAAACTGTGTCCAATTGGTTAGCACAGAACCTAGGCTTGAAAATAGATGTCCTTAATCTAAACACTGTGCTACTGCACCAGTTGGGCAAGAAAGGAGACCATGGCAGGGACAAGAGAAGTAGGTAAGAGTTCAGTGATGACAAAATGAATCCTGAGAGCTCTGCGGAGCTGGTCACCCTGTGCTGGCTGTTGTAAAGGTCATTACTTCTCTAGCCAAAAGATTGTTTATGAGGTGCCCTGGGATCTTAATTCATTCTCTCTCCCCCTTCCCTAGCCTACTATCCTTCCAACCTGGGCCCTGGGCCTGGCTCTGGCTGGAACCCGTTGGCCTGAAGGCGTAGGGTAAGGGAAGCTTCATAGCCCTGCTCCAGGATCACATTTCCCTCGACCTTAAGGGACTTCCGTGGCCCAGAGTCTGCTTGTCACAAACAGACTGGTGGAGCTGCCAGAGTTTCCTTCCTCCTGATGTGATCGTCCCTGCCTCAGTGTGTCCCTGGCTCTCCACACTGGCAATCTGCCCAGGCCTGATGGGTTGACATGTGGAAATGCCATCTTCCTGTCCCCTTGGACCGCAAGCACCATTTCTCTCGTGAGTTGAACTGTGGAGAAGCTCTGGCAGGCATTGGGTTGCCTGAGTTCTGGGAGCCCCTCCTACATTGCCTGACCACTCCCATCCCATCCCTCTTTCTTCTCAGCCCCAAAGGCACCGCCTTCCAAAGTCTGCCCTACCTCAGAGCCAACCTCAGTGTTCGACCTTCCTGCACCTGCTGAGTGCTTTACTTGTCCATCCCAGCAATTTTATTCTTAACTGGAGTCAGAAAAGCTTTGCCATCAGAATCAGGTGTAAATCCTGGCTCAGTTATTACCAGCTAAGTGACCTTGAACGCAATAGAAAGAGAATAGGAACACAGTAGTTTTCCTTTTTCTGTTTGGCATACTTTTTCTGGTTTTTCGAGGTAGGGTCTCACTCTAGCATAGGCTGACCTGGAATTCATTATGTAGTCTCAGGCTGGCCTCAAATTCACAGCAATTCTCCTACCTCGGCCTCCTAAGTGCTGGGGTAAAAGGACTGTCCCAGCATGCCCGACCTCTTTTGCTTTTTTTTTTTTTAACTTTTTCTTGATAGCTTCCATAATCATAGGCCATAAACCATTATGATTCCCTCTACACCCTCCCCCATTCTTTTTCTCTTTCTGAGGTAGGGTCTCCCTCTAACCCAGGCTGACATGGAATTCACTATGTAGTCTCAGACTGGCCTCAAACTCTTGACAATCCTCCTACCTTTGCCTCTTGAGTACTGTGATTAAAGGCATGCATCTCCATGCCTGGCCCAAAAATAGCTTTTTCATAGGCAGTCAGCCAGGAACAGAGGCCCAAAGGAGATGCAACGTTGCCTTCCCTGGCAGGACGAGAAGCTGCATCTGATCCAGTCTCATCCAAGACCCTGCAAGCAACACCCCACCTCCTGCAGCAACTTCCTGCTTCTTCAAGTTCCTGAGCTTGACACTCCTGGGTAGGCTAGCCCCTCTCGAGTCAGCCTCTTGAGTCCGCCAACCAATAAGGTCTCTTCCTTGCACACTTGAGTCTGATGAGGAGGCTCACTCTAATTGGATGTTTAATCCATATGAAGAAGCCTAACCAACCACATATGTAAAAACCTCTTGTTCCTCACATTCTCCTGTCTCCCGACTCTTGGTCTTTGCTTTGGTAAGCAAGAATCTCCTTTTTATCTGAGCACTTTCCTACCTTGTTTTGGGTGCTTTCTTGCTTTGTTTCGTGCGTAATCTCTCCTTAAGCCTGGAAACCTTTACTGTCTTTAAATCCTCCTGACCCCCTATGTAAGGGGGTCTCTTGAATTGGGTTCACATGCTTTGCTTTCCATGTGTGTAAACCCCTTCTCAAGAGGCTTCTCTCACCCCCTTATGTGAGAGAGGCTTTCTCTGTCTCCCCTCCCACTTCCCAGCCTGGCTGAGTTTCTTTTCGGCTTGAAGCTTCCTACTAGCCATCCCTCTGGGTTCTGACTCCCTAAAATAAACCTCAAAATTCATTATTTACCCTTCTTGGAGTCTGTGTTTTCAATTCTTTGCTAACTCAGGTAAGGACCCAAAACTTGGGGTCCATGGGCCTGGGATCTCTTGCATCTTTAGGGAATTTAAACCCTCCCTGGACCCAAAACCCTGCATCACATTTACTGGTTTGTGCCACTAAGCAAAATGGGAATAATCCTACCTACCAAACAGGATGGCAGGCAGATTTAGAAATATTTCAGAAGCTCTGGCAAAGAGTAGCTGTGGTCATAGTAACAGTAGCAATGAAGGAGAAACAGGAGGAAACTACTTCTTTTAGGCAGTTTCAGTTAGAACCAATGCCACCTCATCCTGGCATGAATGGAACTCTTGGCAGGAATGGAACGCCTGTCTGATCTACATTCATATACAACAGCCACAGCGCCACCTGCTGCCCACAGTCTAGCACACTCCCTAGATAGGGGCCTTCACTACCCAGGTGGGCTGCCCTGAAGCCTGTCCCTTCAAAGCTACTAACCAATCATACATACCTGAACCTAACAAAAGAATGCATCTTCAATCAGCTGTAGAGGTTGTCTTTGACTTTTTTTTTTCTAGGTAGGCTGTCACTCTAGCCCAGGCTGACCTGGAATTCACTATGTAGTCTCAGGGTGGCCTTGAACTCATGGTGATCCTCCTACCTCTGCCTCCCAAGTGCTGGGATTTGTCTTTGACTTTCTTTCTCTCTCTGCATCCCCTCACTCTTCTCTGTGATCTCTGATTGGATACACTTGAGTCTGAGCCACCCCCAACCCAGTCTGGCTGGGTGGATGGAGAGCAGAATACTGCTTCTTGGTCTGGGTAGGTTTTCTGCTGGTCTCTGCTGTAGATTTTGGGGTAACTTCTCACTTTAATCACTGTATGATTACACGCACATTGCCCTTACACTCTAGCTCGACCACGTGGGTGCTTTCTCTAATTTCTCTAAATTTGGGGCAACCATGGGTATAACTCTTTACTACTCATTTCCCATCTGGATTTCTTGGCCTCTGCTTTTCTCCCTCAGGCCCTCCATGTGCCGCCTTCACTGTCTTCCATTGGGAACTCAAGGTGGCTGCTGTGTGTTTCTTCTACCCAGAACCTCCCTACACAGGCTCCTAGGTTCTAGCTTCCACACGCTGTGGCTCCCTCCACTCCAGTCTTTTCCTAAGAACCTCAAATTCTCCTAAGGAAATCTCTGGGACTCTGCTGTGATTTCCACATGAGTTTCCTACTTTCCACGTGCTTATGAGTTTGCTCTAGCCTTCTTCCTACATCCCAATTTCCCTCAAATAAACTCCACAATTTGTGATTCCTCCATAAAAAAACTCAATAATTCAAAATTTATCCTTCTTGAGTCTGCTTTTTTATAAACTTTTGTTAAAAATTGGACAGGACCCAAAATTGAGGTTCATTACCTTGGAGGACCCCTCCTGAACCCCAAAATTCTGCATCAGCAGTATTTACCTATAAATAGCAGACCAAGGAAAATATCCTACAAAGTTTCTCAGGAGCTTTATTTTGCTAGTGTGGTTTTTATGAGTATCCTGGAGGCATGTCTATAGATAGAGTACTACCAAGTGAATGGTATTGATAGGATGAGGGGAGAAGGTAAGAGACTTCGTCTGAGGATATAGTTCAGTGTTATGCTAGCCCAGCATGTATAAAGCCCTGTGTTCAATCCCCAGTACTGACTGCAGAGAGAGAGAGAGAGAGAGAGAGAGAGAGAGAGAGAGATCAAGCAGAAGGGAATACAGAGAGTGGAGTAGGGGGACTGTCAGTGAAGCAGGGACAAAAAAGAAAGAAAAGAGAAAGAAAGAAAGAAAGAAAGAAAGAAAGAAAGAAAGAAAGAAAGAAAGAAAGAAAGAAAGAAAGAAAGAAAGAAAGA
>PVHP010048455.1:0-12506 GCA_004024765.1 Zapus hudsonius
AAAACCTTTTTTTAAATAAAAAGACACTACATCACAGGCGGATGAGGGGCGTGAAGGCAATGAGAACCAAGGACAACCTAATTCTACCAACAAGATCAGAAATGATAGCTGACTCCCTGGCAAGAGATGAACCACCCTAACACATCAGCCTAAACCCAGGTGAAACCACAGAGGAAGTGGAGAGATGAACAAGAGTGCTGCTCCCACAGTAAACCTGACAACCTGCACCAGGACAATGGAGACAGACACTGAGGAGACTCAAAGGTTCCAAAGCAGAATTCCAGAAGCTGCTAAGAGCTCAACACTACACTAGACTTAACTCACCCATTATGGCTCAGGGAATTTTGTGGAAGAGGAGGAGGTGGAAAGATTGTAAAAGCCATGATGGTGGTGGGGGGATACCTAGAGGCATTGCCCCCCCATGACTGACTGCTGCTCCTCAATGCCATGGAGCACACCAGCAACCCCACCGAGGAGGGCCCTCAGTGGAATGATGGCAGGAGGAGGGAAATGGTGATGCCAACACATGATTTGTTCATATAAATTTTCTACTTAATAAACTTAAAAAAAAAGACACTACATTGCTAAACAAAGAGGGAGAACGCAAAGACTGTGTGTGACCCCGGATGCCAGAGCTCATCTGTACACTTGCAAAATGGAACTGACCTCCTGCTGTTAGAATGGTGTCAAAGCTTACAGAAACCTCAAATAGTTTCATTCTCACAAAATTTGCTCCATGTGTTGACATTAATATGCTGCAGGGAATTCATATCCTGGTAAATGACAATTAACACCAGTGTAGCTAATTTTTGCCACCTTATGAGGAATAGAACGACTGTAGATTTTCAAGTGGATCTTAGCACTTACTAAAGACTAACCTGTGAGGTACCTAGAATATCACTAATGAAAACACAAAAATGTGGGTTAACTATCTTTCCCCAAAAAACTTTTAAAGTTTTTATTGCGTGCCTACGTGCGTGTGTGCGTGCGTGCGTGCGTGCGTGTGTGCGCATGTGTTTGCACTCACTCACTCCAAGGTCTTTGCTGCTACAGATGCCCATCTGGATTTACGTGGGTACTAGGGAATTGAACCCTGGCTGTCAGGCTTTGCAAGCAAATACCTTTAATCACTGAGCCATTTCCCCAACTCTCTCCCCAAAACTTTGGAAGCCAGAGATGTTAAATGACTTGAAAACATGAGGTATATGTATAAATGTGCAAGTGAAACAAATTCTAATTGAACCCACATGTGACAAAAAAAAACTGTTTAGTCTTCATTATTTGAATACAAACAGTTTCAGTTTATAAAACAAACTGAAGCAATTTGTCATTTCCTGATCTAAAATATCGAAATTAAGTGTTAACCTCAACTACTCTAAAGAAACAAAAATGCAAAACTTCAGTGACCTAGAAAACCAAATGCCCTTTTGTGTCTCTGAACTAATCCAATGTGTCTGAGGTAAGGAAGAAAGAACTCTTTAAAAGAAATTAGTGCTTGATAAAAAATATGCATGATTATAGTAATTGTACTATGGTAATTGAAGCTGAGGAGGAGAAAGAAAGGAAAGACGAATGAAAAAAAATCTACTTATCAAGGGCAATTATCATTAAAAATCTGTAATAATCTGGGGCTGAAGAGATGGCTCAGCCATTAAGGTGCTTGCCTGCAAAGTCTAACAACCCAGGTTTAATTCCTCAGCACCCACATAAAGCCAGATAAACAAAGTGGTGCATGCATCTGGAGTTCATTTGCAGCAGCTAGAGGCCCTGGGACAACCATTCTCTGTCTCTCATTTCTCTCTCTCTCTCTCTCTCTCTCTCTCTCTCTCTCTCTCTCTCTCTCTCTCTCTCTGCTTGCAAATACATAAATAATTTAGAAAATAATAAAAATAAATCTATAATAATCTGATCAAAAATCCCCAGGTTTTCTGAAATTACATGGGTCACATTTATTGTTTGAAAGCTTAAAGTTATTGTCTCATCTAAAGAGCTAGCAAATGCTTCTAAAACATTTACTTCTTTTTTTTTTTTTTTTTTTTTTTGTTTTGCAGAGATTGAAGAAACAGAGAGAATGCATGCACCAGGGCCTCTAGTCATGGCAAACGGACTCCAGATGCATGTGCCACTTTGTGCATCTGGCTTTATATGGGCACTGGGGAATTGAACTCAGGTCGTTAGGCTTTGTAGGTAAACTCTTTAACTGCTGAGACATTTCTTGAGCCTACTTCTTGCCTTGTGTAAAAGAAGTTGCTTTTCAGGAAAGTATGGTAGAAATCCTTTCAAGTACAATATTTTTGAACACTTCTTAAAAATATCTTTATTTCTTTATCTGAGAGAGATAGACAGCCCAGGCTGACTTGGAATTCAATGTATAGTCTCAGGGTGGCCTTGAACTTTCAGCAATCCTACTACCTCTGCCTCCAGAGCACTGGGAATAAAAGATGTGAGCCACCATACCGTGCTTAAACTTTTTTTTTTTGTTGTTGTTTTTTCAAGGTAGGGTCTCACTCTAGTCCAGGCTGACCTGGAATTCACTATGTAGTCTCAGGGTGGCCTTGAACTCAAGGCGATCCTCCTACCTCTGCCTCCCGAGTGCTGGGATTAATGGCGTGTGCCACCACGCCTGGCTTAAATCAATTTATTTTTAAAATCAATTTATTTATGTGTGCTTGTGTGTGTGCACACACGTGTGTGTATAGTCATGCCAGGGCATCTTGCCACTGTAAATGTACTCCAAACACATGCCCCATTTTTTTATTCTGGCTTTACATGGATACTGGGGAATTGAATCCCAGACCTTTGCAAGAAAGTGCCTTTAACTATTGAGCCGTCCTTCCCCCAGCCCTTTTTCATGTCTTTAAATTTGGAATGTAGGTAATATCTTATTTTTTACTGCAAAAAATAACTTATCAAGCACAAAATTTTATTCTAAGGATCCAGTTTAGCACTAAGTTGACAAATATATTGTATTCTGAAATGACATCCCAAAATCCACCTGTCTGATGCTCACTTGGCACTCTGCTAAATTCTGACCACTAAATTACAGCTTGAGTTAGAATGAAAATAATGCAATTTCAGATTTTAAAATGACTAAATTTAAATTGCCGGGCCAGCGGCTGTCTGCACAGGACATTTTCCATTACAGAAAGTTACATTTGGCATGTCATGGAAAGAGATAGGACTCCACAGCATCAGCCATGTTAAATAAAAGAAGTCAGTCCCAAGGACTCAGGCAGAATATCTTAAATATCCCTGTTAAGACAGGTGTGGTGGTGCATACTTTTAATCCCAGCACTTGGGAGGTAGAGGTAGGAGGATTGCCATGAGTTCAAGACCAGCCTGAGACTACATAGTGAATTCCAGGTCAGCCTGGGCTAAAGTGAGACCCTACCTTGAAAAACACCATACATACATACATATTCCTGTTGAGTGAAATGGTTTAACTGGTTTTTCTTCATGATGAGGTTCCAAAATATCCTATATAAGTCCTTTGGAAATTTTGTTTTGTTTTGTTTTTTGAGGTAGGGTCTCCCTCTAGCCCAGGCTGACCTGGAATTCACTATGTAGTCTCAGGGTGGCCTTGAACTCATGGTGATCCTCCTACCTCTGCTTCCCGAGTGCTGGGATTAAAGGCATGCGCCACCACGCCCAGCTAAGTCCTTTGGACATTTAAAGATCCTGGAACAGTGTCTTCTATATGAGACTTCTTGAACAATATTCATTTTGTTTTGTTTTGTTTTAATATTTTATTTATTTGCAAGTAGAGAGAGAGAATATGGGTGCTCTAGGATGTCTAGCCACTAAAAACAAACTCCAGAAGCATGCACCACTTTGCATCTGGCTTTATGTGGATACTGGGGAATCGAACCTAGATCGTTAGGCATTGCAGGAAAGCTCTTTAACCACTGAGCAATCTCTCTAGCCCCAATATAATATTATCTGTGAGCAAAGAGAATGTGTGTATGTGCATTAGGGCATGCCACGGCCTCCTGCCACTGCAAACCACCTCCAGATGTGGCTTTATGTAGGTACTGGGGAACTGATCCCAGGGTACAGCTTTTCCTTGTGTGCCTTACTTGTTTTCTGCTTCTCCAAACTAGGATATAAATTCCCTTAGAACAGAGATGTTGCCGGGCGTGGTGGCGCACACCTTTAATCCCAGCACTCAGGAGGCAGAGGTAGGAGGATCACCATGAGTTCAAGGCCACCCTGAGACTACATAGTGAATTCCAGGTCAGCCTGGACTAGAGCGAAACCCTACCTTGAAAAACCAGAAAAAAAAAGAACAGAGATGTTTTGGCCTATTGTATTCATGGTTGTATCTGCAGCATTTGAAATCAGAGGCCAATGGCCAACACTCAATAAAAACCTGTTATAGCCGTTGTGGTGGCACATGCCTTTAATCCCAGCACTCAGAAGGCAGAGGTAGGAGGATCCTTGTGAGTTTGAGGCCAGCCTGGGACTATAGAGTAAATTCCAGGTCAGCCTGAGCTAGAGTGAGACCCTACCTTGGAAAAAATAAAATTGTTACATAGGGGCTGAGGAGATGGCTCAAAGGTTAAAGGTGCTTGCTTACAAAGCCTAACAGCCTGGGTTCTATTCTCCAGATCCTATGTAAAGCTAGAAGTACAAAGTGGCACATGCTTCTGGAATGAATTTACAGCAGCAATAAGAGGCCCTAGCATGCCCATATTCATTCTCTTTCTTTCTCTCTCTCTCTCTCTCAAATAAATAAAAATATTTAAAATAAAAACTCTTTTAAATTTGTGGTATAAATATATACAGATAGCTTGTCCCTCAACTCCTCCCTCAGTGAGCTACAATTTACTCCATGTGCCTGACACTTGCTGAGGAGGCTAGAAACCAGGCCTAGGCCCAGTGAGAACTCACAGGCAAGAGCTACGTGAGTATCAGAGCCAAATAACTGTGACTCAGGACAGAGTACTGAGGAGTTCTAGGCTGGGGACACAGGGCCAGATCAGCAATCCAGGAAGACCCCAAGGAAAGACAGCCTTAAACTGTCCCTACCTTCAAAGAACCAGAGTGACTTAGTCATATGGACAAGGGGGAAGGATGCAGGAAGAGAGGAGACATGAGACAAGTCCTAGGAATCGAGAAGGGTCCTGTGGTGCTGGAAAGCTCCCTGACCATGGGAGAAAAAGAGGTTCCCTGGAGCAGGGAAGCAGGAAGGTACATCCAGGTTAATCCTGGAGAAAGCTGCCAGGAACTGATCCAGGTCAGGGCAGAGGAGGAGTAGGAAGGGTGAATTGAAAGGTGGTGAGCCAGGCGTGGTGGTGCACACCTTTAATCCCAGCACTCGGGAGGCAGAGGTAGGAGGATCACCATGAGTTCAAGGCCACCATGAAACTACATAGTGAATTCCAGGTCAGCCTAGGCTAGAGTGAGACCCTACCTGGAAAAACAAAAAAAAGAAAAAGAAAAAAGAAAAAGAAAGGTGGTAAGAACTTTTTTTGTTTGTTTGTTTGTTCCAGGTAGGGTCTTACTCTAGCCCAGGCTGAGCTGGAATTCACTCTGTAGTCTCAGGGTGGCCTTGAACTCATAGTGAGCCTCCTACCTCCTACCTCCAAGTGCTGGGATTAAAGGCGTGCACCACCACACCCGGCTAGAACTTCTTGAATGATGATTGTTGGGGCAGAGCCATAGCCTGAACCTTCAGCCAGAACTTCCTGATGGACCACAACACAGCAGGCCATCAGAGCCATGGGGGTAAGGGCTGATATCCATCTATGGGAACTCTGCCCACCGGGTATCCTATGGGCTGAGAAACTTCCAGGGCTGGAAGATGGGTGCCTCCTGGTTTGGCCCACCTTCCTGCCTCTCAAACCTAACGTGCGACAGGCCCAGAGAAAAGTTCTCCCAAATGGTTTGATCAGCCAAGACACAGAGTCACTTCTAGGTGAGCCATGCATCTCTGGAGCAATGCCAGGCTTCAGTCAGGGACAGCTGTGTCCCCGAAACACAGCCAAAGAACAGCCTCTGGAGCCAACAAACACATTGGCAAAAGCAGAGCTGGCAGGAGGTCCGCAGCCCCAGATGGCTGGTACAGGGGCGCACCTTCTTTGATGGCGCCTCCATCTGCCTGGGTTTCTATCTCCCTGCAAGCTCAGGCCCCATCGGTCCCACCAGCTCCCACCAGCAGAAAGGACAGACCCCTTCACCCCATGCCACCCAGTCAGTAAGTAGTGCCCAATGTTCATCAGACTGCATGTCTCCCATGGGGGGAGTGACAAGGACACAGACATGGCATCATAGGGCTGAGGGGGACTCTTGCCTGTCCTCACTGTTGCTTTCCTTGGGCCTCAGTTTTCCGATCTGGTAAGCAGCAGGTAAAAAGCCTTCCCACTGCAGCATCAAGAGGATTAGGTACCCATGTATGTAAGGGACTGATGGCAGGCTTCTTCCAGTCTCCAGAAGTTCACTGGAAACCTGAACAGCACCCACCCCTGAAAAGAAGGTCCACCTGCAGGCCTTGCTCACAGGAAAGGAAGCACCATGTGTAGTCAGCTAGATGCACAGGGAAGGCTCCATGTGAGGCCAGGGACTGGGAGATGGTTCAGTGGGTAAAGGACTTGCCATGAGTGTGAGTACCTGAGTTAAGATCCCCAGAACCCATGTAAAAGCCAAAAGCTGTGGTGGGTGTTTGTAATACTGCAAGAATAGAGGCAGAGATAGGAGAATCACCTTGGAAGCTGGCCAGCCTGGAAAACCCAGCAGTGACCGAGAGACCCTACCTCAAACAAGGTGGAAGGGGAGAACCAACACCAGAAATTATCCTTTAACCTCCACATGTACTCCTTGGCATACATGTGCCTGCACACACACACACACACACACACACACACACACACACACACACACACCATACACACTTAAGGAAAGGGAGAGAGATAGGAGGAGGAGGAAGGGACAGAGAGAGGAGGAAGGAGGAAAAGAGCAAGAGACGAAGGGAAGAAGGAAGAAACCCTTTCTTAAGTGAGCAAGGGACTGCAAGAGATCCCCAGGAAGGAAGCTGTCCTTTCTCCCGGGTTGGATACCTGCTAAGTGCAGACCCTCCTAGAACAAGGCCATTCACAAAGGGCCTCCTCTGTGCACAACCTATGTCAGGTAGACTCTGGAGTCATGGGTTCTGGGGCTGACTCCCACTGGGAAAGTCTGAGGAGTGCCAGATGGAGCAGCGAACAGTGGTGGGGTGAGGAGGGTGGCTGCCCTTCTGAGCTCACCTAAGACGTGGTACTGTTTTGGACAGACACAAAGTCATAAGGAATTCTCACAGGACTGCCTACAGTGCAGGAGGATCCAGCCAGAGAGGCCATACCTGCCCCAAGGAATCAGGTAAGGCTAGAGCCATAACTGTCCCCAAGCCCAGCATCTGAGCACCTACCTATGAACGGTGCCCAGAGCTAGCAGAACAACTGGGGACCCAGGTAATCCTTGGCCATTTCCCTCACCACTCAATCTTACAGGAGTCAGAACCATTGGGGAGAGGTGGCATCAGGAACAAGGGACAGAAGATAGGACAAGGAGCATGAGAGCACACTGTAAGACCCCTCTTCCCAAGGGAATGTTTCTAGCCTGTGGAACTAGACTAGAAGTTCTAGTCACAGCGGGACAGCCACTAGACTTGGTGGGAGAACAGTAAAGCCATCATCAATTTGCTCTCCAAGTTCAGCCCACTCAGTGGACCAGTGGACAGGTATCCGTGAAGAAGGGCATCATGTCCCCACCCACCCCCAGAGGGGTCCTCACTTACATAGGAGACCAGGAAGGTAGTTGGGGCCAGAACGAGAGCCAGATAAAGGCAGGGGGCTGTGGCGAGCAGGCTGAAGGCACAGATGAGGGGCTCGGCCCTGGGGTTCACTTTCTTATACCACTTGGCTGCCTCGGCCCCCAGGAAGACGCCAATGATGCCAGTCACAATGGTCAGTGCCCCAAAAATCAGGCTGATGGGAAAGAGCAGAGGGGGCTGGGTCATCCCTGCATCCATCCTTGCCCATACCCATCCCATCTAGCTACCTAGTTACTTGTCTTTGACCAGACCTTCCCCTTCCCTTCTTCCTAATGATGCTCCTGCACCCAGACACCCTAGTCTCCCATCAGGAGATCACTGCCATCCTTGAAGAATGGGGCAGGACATGGTAGTATCAGAAGAGAAGCCCTGAAAGTTCTAGGCCCAGCCAGGCCAGTAGTAGACATCCTCCAAGGCAGAGTGCTACTCCTCCCACTGAGACTAGCTGCTGATGCACAAAGAGGTCTCCTGCTGCCTCAGTTTACAATTCGGTATGCTTCGACCTCACAGAAGACAGTAGACCCCCCCCTCTGAAAGACAAAGGGTGGTCACCTAAGATTCCCGGAGCCCCACACAAGCCTCACCCTTTCCCCCCTCTGGTGTCTTCTAGATCCCCCATAGAAGCCTCTAGAGTAGGAAGATGGGCCCAGAGAGACCAAGGTTGCTCCATGAGGCCACATAAGGTGGCGGGCTCAACCAAAGCTGGAACCTAGGCCTCTGTCTGCCACTGGGTCCTGAACTCAGTCCTCTTCACAAGCACCATGCACATGGAAAGATTGAGCCTGGCACTCATAGCTTCCTGGAAACTCCCCCCAGCAGAAGTCCATGTGCTTGGCCAATGGCCACTCCCCGCCCCTGCTTCCCCTTACCTGTCCTGGCTGCTGCATGGCTCCTGGAAACAGGGGAGCTGCAGCCCATGGACCACGCGGGCTTCGAACAGAAACTTGGGTATCCAAAAGCCCAGGGCTCCAGTCACAAAAACTATGGCTGTAACTCCAAAGGTCGACCACACAAAACTGCAGCTGCAAGAGATATACTAGCTCAAGCTTGGAGAAGGCGAGGGTTAAAGGGGACTGACCACTGACCCCATCCAGCCTCCAGAATGTTCAGACACTGCTTCTAGGGCCCTCCACTCCCCACTCCACCGTGCTTTCCCCCCTCCTCCACAGGACTACACAGCCCCATCCAACATCACCATATCCAGGAGACTATACTTGCTGCCTCAGTCTTCCTCGGAGCCCCCTCATGGAGTCTCATGACTACAACCCCAAGAGCTGGGTGCTACCGTCATCCCCCACACTGCAGTGATTTGTGAGGCCTGCTACTGTGGGTGGCTATTTCTGCCTTCCCCTTGGGGACCTAGGACAGGGGATGATATTGCTCCCCATGTGGCTTGCAGAGCTGAGAGCAACGAACTCCCAGCATCCTCCCAGCAGCCCAGGGAAGTAAGTGACCTAGAGAAACAGGCCTATTTGGATGAATGAGGACAGAGAAAGCTGAGCCTCAAGTAACAGACAAGAGAGGAAGTCAAAGGAGGGTCATGAACACTGAGACAACCAGGGAAGATTTCCATGGAGGCAGAGAGGGGGAAGTCAGGGATCCTGGGACTTGGGGCAGGAGCAGGAGTACTCACTTTTTCCCCAGGTATCGGATGTCTTCCCACCAGCTGCTCAGAGGGGCACCCGCAGCCACTTCTCCCTTCTTCTCAGTGGCTCCCCGGGGTGGGTCTGGAACCAGCAGGATGAGCAAGATCAAGGCCATGGCCTCCAGGCAGAGCATGATCTGGGGACAGGAGGATTCCAGAAAGCTCAGAGCCAACTGCTACATCAGCCTGGGACACTAGGAGTGAGTAGCCACAGGGTCTGAACTCTGGTCTGGCTCTGAGTCTTAGGTGCCGATCACCCCTGCAGACACGGTAGAGTCTCTCCATTGAGTGCAGTCCCTTGGGACCTGATTAATGCCTACCTGTCCAGTACAGACATTCCTCTAATGGGAAGCCGGAGGTCATTGAAGATAGGAGCTCAGGCCACTGAGTACTCATTGCCCCAAGAAGTGGCCCCATTCCTGGTCCATGTCTCATCTACCATGCTAGTCCTGTCCTGCCATGCTCTCTTGGCACCCCTGCCTATACCCTCAAAGATGGGGATCTGGGACTGGAGAGATGGCTCAGCAGTTAAGGCGCTTGCCTCCAAAGTCTAAGGAACCAAGTTCAATTCCCCAGTGCCCACATAAAGCCAGATGCATGAGGTGGTGCCGTGTGTGTGTTTGGAGTTTGTTTTTGTTTTTTATTTGTTTGCTTGTTTGTTTGGTTGGTTTTTCGAGGTAGGGTCTCACTCTAGCCCATGGAGTTTGTTTGAAGTGGCCAAAGGCCTCACATGCCCATATTCTCATTCTCTCTCTCTCTCTTCCTCATAATTAATTAAAAAGATGGGAATCTCACTACCTGCATTGGAGCAGCTTCAAACAGCTTAAACCATGGGAAGGAAGGTTTCTATTCAAGACAAGTTGGGTTAGCTTCCTTGCAGTCTCCCCACCCCAGGGTCCTGTCTCTGCTCTCCATACTGCCTCAGCAGCAATCTGCAGACAGGGCCAAGCCCCAGTCCTCTCTTCCACGTGGTTCCTTCCACTTCTGAGTGGTCCCGATCCCTGTTCTAATGATGGCTGTAGCCTAATGAGGCCTCTTGAGTCCACTGCTGAGTAACCAACCCCAGCTGCAGTCTATATGCCTGGGCAGCTAAGTGCCTGTCTGAGCTGGGAACCTTCAGGTCATCATCCACATATTCCTCAAGCTTCCATAGGTAGCTTTTACTTTACAAGCTTCGGCTCCAAGGAGGCAGGCAACTTGCTTAAAGCCACAGCTGGTAAACTGAGCAACTGGGATTTGACCCCAAGGCCACACTTCCACAGCTCGTGCTCCCCATGAGGCCCCAAATGCCCAAAGCTGCCAATATCTGACATCCCCCATGGCGCCAGATACTGTGCCAAGTGGCTAAGGCCACTGGAGGCTGGAAAGTCCCTGCCGGCCCTGGGGGGAAACAGAGGGAAGAAAAGGAAGGGGACTCACTCACCCTGAGGGCCCAACGCCAGTTCCCAGTCAGCTCTGCCACACCCGACCCCAGCATGTAGCCCAGACCACTGCGGCAGAGGGCAAGAGAGAGATGGCAGTGAGGGGCGAAGGCAGAGCCCGGCATGAGTCAGGCAAGTTCAGGTTCATTTTGGGGGGAAACGGGGGTCAGAGCTCAGGGTCCTGACTGCAAGAGCCATTCCACCCTCCCCACAGGGGCGGCCCTGACACACTTCCTCCCTGGCCTCCACACTGCTTCTCACCCCTCCAGGAGAGCATTAATCACCGCTTTGATCCTCCCCTCAACCCCATTTGCAATGAGGAAACTGAGACTCAGAGGGGGGAGCAGGGATGGGATTCAGACCTCTGTACCCCCAGCACAGCCCCTGTCATGATTCTCTTGGGACTAGGGAAATGGACAGAAGGGTGATACCAACCTTCCAACAGGGATGAAGATGTAGAAGACAGCCAGAGCGCGGGTCCTCTGGCCCCTCTCAAAGAGGTCGCCCAGAACAGTGGGTGCAATGGTGGAAAAGCTGGCTGTGCCAGTGCCCACGACTCCCCGGAACAGGAAGAAGAGCCAGGAATGCTGGGCAAGTCAGGCACAAGACCACCGTGAGTTCCAGAAATTGCCCATGGGACCAAACACCCAAGGATGTGTCAAGGGGACCAAAGGAACCTCATGACAAAAGTCTCTCATGACAAAAGGTTAGGAAGTGGGGACCACCAGGACCACATCTACACCTTCACCTCTCACTCCAGGCTCCCGAAATCACACGGCTCCCCCTGCTGGTACCTGCTGATATGGACTGTTTTGCACCTCAGGGAGCCCTTCCCCAGGACGTCTTTGCTAAGCAGGCCAGTTCCCCAACTAGACTCCCACCCTACTCCCATCAGAGCTAGTGGAAGAGGAAATGAAGTAAACTCGGGGTAAGGGAGCCTCCGTTTAGAAAGTCTAACGGGCTTAGATGCTGTGTTCCCCTCCTTCCCCAGCCCTGATCTCACAGTCCTGAGCAGGTCTAGACCAGAGGGAGCTCTTCATGAAGGGGCTGGATCTGGGACAAAGCTGATGAGGAAGGTCTCCAGGCTGGGCTGGGGTGTGGGCCCTACCTGGCAGGAGATGAAGGAGCTGGAGAGGTTAGCCCCTGACCAGAGCAGGATCCCAAAGCTCAGCATCACCTTGCGGCTGTGGCGGTCACCCAGGTAGCCAAATGCAGGTGCAGACACCAGCAGGCAGCCGATGAAGACTGGAAGAGACACACAAGGGGCAGCCTGGATCCTCCAAGACGGTGGGTGGGCCAACAGCTCTGTTGGCCCAGGGAAAGGACCTGGCTCAGAGGCCACAAGCTGGCACCTTGGCAGTGGGCCCAGGGCATGAGAAGAAGAGAAGGTGAATCTCACCGTGCTGGGCCAACACAGAACCCACAGCCTGGGCCAAATCCCAGCTCTGCCACATGCTTGCTGAGCACCACCTCAGCCTGGGAAGCTGACCAGCCTCTCCAGGATGCATGGCCTTTAATCCCAGCACTTGGGAGGCAGAGGCAGGAGGATCGCTGTAAATTCCAGGCCAGACTGGCACTACAGAGTGAGTTCCAGATCAGCCTGGGCTACAGTGAGATCCTACCTCAAAAAAAA
>PVHP010048456.1:0-12491 GCA_004024765.1 Zapus hudsonius
TTGTTTTTCTTTGTCTGACTATCCTAGTAACATATTTAAAACCTTAGAAGAAAAAGAACATCATAGACTCTAAGTTTCACATATCATCCTTGAAATGGAAATGATCTGACTCTGATCTGGGTTTTTCAAATGATAATTTTTTAAAAATACTTACTTGAGAGAGGAGAGAGAGTGAGAATGGGCATGCCAGGACCTCCTGACACTGCAGAGGAACTCAAGACACATGTACTACATTGTGCATCTGGCTTTATGTGGGTACTGGGGAATTGGCCTAGAACTGTCAGGTTTTGGAAGCAAGTGGCTTTAACCACTGAGCTATTCCAGCTTAAAAAAAAAAATATATATATATATATATATACATATATTTTTATTTGCAAGCAGAGAGAGGATGAATGGGCATGCCAAGATCTCTTTGATAAGATTTTTATAAAAAAAATCAAAGCAACCCTTGAAAGATGGAAGAGATTACAAAGTTAATTATTTGCTTATTATTTGCTTATGTAAAGGGTTGTATAAAAACATATGGAATTAACAGTACATCTTGTATAGTGATGTGAAGCATTGTCTCTGAGGGTGAGATTGTGCTCCCTAATTTACACCTTCCTTT
Organism: Zapus hudsonius; assembly: GCA_004024765.1. Lineage (NCBI taxonomy): Eukaryota > Metazoa > Chordata > Mammalia > Rodentia > Dipodidae > Zapus > Zapus hudsonius. Next base: position 608 of record PVHP010048456.1, read on the forward strand.
TCCAGTAGTGAGGAGTAATGCATGTGTGAGTGCTTCATAGATGAGGAGACTATGCTGCCTGTGGTTTATTCATGCTTATTCTCTGAAAGGTAGAAAACCCTATTTTCCTCTTTTAACACTTTAGTTATAACATCATATCAGGAATATTGCCTTTTGTGTAGGAGGCTGTACTTTGGAGGCAGTTTAAACCTATGAAGTCCAAGGAGGTACCAAATGAAGCAGGGCTAGACCAGTGGAAGGACGAGGTAGGGCAGTAAGAAAAGAGGCTCTTTTTTTGTTTTGTTTTTTAGATTTTTCAAGGTAGGGTCTCACTCTAGCCCAGGCTGACCTGGAGTTAACTATGTAGTCTCAGGGAGGCCTCAAACTAATAATGATCCTCGTACCTCTGAAGGCGTGTGTTTCCACACCCGGCTGGGTTCTTTTTCCCTAAGAGACTAGGTCTCACTATGTTGCCCAGGCTGGCCTGGAAGCCCTGGGCTCTGATAGTCTTTGTTGCAGCCTCCTGGGCCAGTGTGCCAGGTGAGAAGATGGTGAATGGTTAACTGTGGGTTTTTTGTTCTTTTTTTTTCAGGAAGCAGTTGGCTATCTTGGCCGATCTAGTTAAAGATTTGCCGCTGGAGTTTGACTTCCTCTTTTCCCAGTCTCAGGCAGAAGTGATCTCTGGGAAGCAGGAAGGTACTGGGCATAGATGGGTGGAGCTGAGTTGAGTGCCCTGTGAGGCAGCCATGGCTCAACCTCATTACCATGCGTTTAGGATTACTGTATGCATCTGCTTTTTATTTTTCTGCCAAAATTTTCTTGATTCTGTTACACAGTTTGTTTGCAAATTCTGCATTCGTAATCTGTTTTAGGTGGCTGCTTTTAGAAATCATAGGCTTATGTCTGATTTCAACTTAGTAACTAAGAACTGCACTTTGTTTAGACTTTATTAATACTTAATGATGATTCCAAATGGATCTTTGATTAGCTAACTACTTTTGAAGTAGTTTTAAGACAGTTCTAAGACTTATATAGAGTTTGTCAAATTCAAGTATAAAGAAATTAGTAAAGTAAGAGGAAAACTTTATTTTCAAGATACTAGGATTAGCATGAGTTACTTTTGTTATGAGTTCTTTATTTGAAATACTATGCAGTTTTGGTACTTCCTTAAATTAACTATAGTCAAGTATATGTTCCCTTAGGGGTCAGATGTGGCCAGTATGATAAATCACTTCTCTTGTCTTCCTTTCATTTTCTTTCCTTTTGTTTTCTTATCTTTTCCTTTCCCTTTCCTTTTCCATTTCCCCTTTACTTTTTCTCTCTCTTTCTCCCTTCCTCTTCCCTCTCTCCTTCCTTTTTCCCTCCTTCATTCCCTTCTTTCCTTTTGTTTTGATAGGGTCTTGTAGCTTTGGCTGGCCTGAAACTTACTTTGTAGACCAGGCTAACCTGTGGTGGTTCTTTGGCCTCTGAACCCCTCCTCCCAGCATAGGGAAGAAAAAGACATGATATGAATTTCCCTGGTGCTTGAAGCTGTAGATACTCTGGACAAAGAGAAGAATTTCTTTCAGAGTTTTAGGTACCTGCTCAGCTGTCCTTCTGCCTTGGCAGAAAGGAACAGAATCAAGCTAGACCCCATGTGTGGCCTGTGCCTGTGATCCCAGCACTTGAGGATGAGGCAGGAAGTTGCTTCAAGTTTGAGGGTACATATAAGTTCTAGGCCACCTTGGGCTACAAAGTGAGTGACACCATCTCAAAAAATAGATGCAAAGGCCTGGCATTGTGGTGCACACCTTTAATCCCAGCATTTGGGAGACAGAGGTAGGAGGATTACTGTGAGTTCAAGGCTCCCCTTGAGACTGTGTAGTGAATTCCAGGTCAGCCTGAGCTAGAGAGAGACCCTACCCCTCCAAAAAAATAAATAAATAAATAAATAAATACAAAATAAAAAAAGACACAAAACCAAAAAGACAGAGATTTCCCCTACATCTCAGGACTTTCAGGGTCCACTTTTCTGTTCTGTGAACCACACTAGTACATGCCTAATGTTTCAAGTTGCTTTTGGGTCCACATCAATAAATAAGGGGAAAGAATGAGAGGCTCATTACTGATTTGGGGTATTTTAAATTCTTCTTATCTCCACTATTATACTTTGAGGTTTCTCAAAGGACTTCTCTGTACAGTGCACCTTACTGTTAGTGCATGCATCCTGTGGGGACATGACTCTGAGCTTATTCTTCCTTCCCCAGAAGCAGAACTCTAAACCCCCCTCTCTCCCAGGCCTAAAATCAAACCCAAGTGCTCCTGACCACTGAACTGCATATCCTTAATACATTTAATACACTTAGCCCAACCCTTTACACATTTTTAAATGTTTGTTTTTATAATTAGTTCCCATTTGTTGTGGGAAAATTGAAAGATGCAAGTAATTGTAAAAGGAAGAAAATCACAAGAATGATTTAGTGGGCAGTGGTCAGGCTTGCCTACTATGCATGAGCCCTGGATTTAGTACCGAGAGAGGAGGGGAGATTAAAATCCAGATGCTGAGAGTATGGAATAGAGTATGATGGTTTGTTTTTCTTCTAAGAAAAGGAGAAACAGAACAGCTTTAGGGAAAGGTATAAACATAATATGGTAGAGAATTTAAGGAGGACTTTTATATTTCTTACTTAGGAGTTTATGCATGGATTGGAATCAACTTTGTTTTGGGAAGATTTGACCATGAAGATGGTAAGTAATACTGTCTGCTTGTGATAATTCTTTAAGGGCTGAAGGTTTAAGTCTACATCAGCAGTGCTTAAGTGCTAGTGTTTTTTTTTTTTTTTTAACTTTGGTTCCTTTATTTTCCAGACCCTATTTGTTTTCTTTGACTTTTAAACATGGATAGCTTCAAACACCCATAAATGTAGAATAAGTAATAAATGAATACATCATCCAGACAATACTTAGAATGGTTTGCACTTGTGCCCACATCTCCTCCACAGAGCACAGTGGGCCTGCAGGAGCAGAACACCTGCCCCACTAGGCTTTTGCTCCGTTTGCTCTACATTTTTGAGGCAGGGTCTCTTAATGTAGCGCATGCTGGCCTCAGTCTCCTGAGTGCTGGAATTACAGCTGTCTACCATCATATCATGATGCCTGGCTCCCCACTGATGCTTTTGTAGTGTTGTTTATTTCTTTGTTTTTTTTTTTGAGGCAGGGTTTCACTGTAGCCCAGGCTGACTGGAACTCACTTGTAGCTCAGGCTAGCTTTGAAAACATAGAAATTCTTCTACCTTAGCCTTCTGAATGCTGGGATTATAGGAGTGAGCCATAACATCTGACCCCCATTGAGTTTTGGTTTTTTACATATATTTATTTATTTATGAGACTGATGTACTACATACTGCAAGTTAATTTATTTGCAAGCTGAGAGAGAACACAGAGAGAATATGAATATGGGTTGACAGGGCCTCTAGTGACTACAAATGAATTTTAGATGCATGTGCCATGTTGTGCAACAGAATTATCAATTCCTGATATCATGTAATATCATCTCAAGTTTTTAAAAATATTTTATTCATTTTCAAGCAGAGAGAGAGAGAGAGAGAAAGAGAGAGAGAGAGAGCGAGCGCAAGAGTGCACCAGGACCACCACCTTGCGGGTCTGGCTTATGTGGGTACTGGGGAATTGAACCTGGGGCCTTAGGCACTGGAGGCAAGTGCCTTAACTGCTGAGTCATCTCTCCAGCCCTCCATCTCAAGTTTTAACAGATATTCTGTGTTTGTTTATGGTTGGTTCAAATCAGAATCTGAATGGAATTGCATTTCATTGATAAACTCGTTTAGTCTATTTTAATCAATAACAGTTAACCTTACCACCCCACTCCCTACATTCTGCAGAAAATAAAAAAGCCATTGTGAGTTTTGGCACATGTCTTTAATCTTAGTCATTTTAGCACTCCAGAGGTAGAGGTGGAAAGATCTGGAGTTCAAGGTCATCCTCAGGTATCATAGTGAGTTTGAGGCCACCCTGGGCTCTATGAGACTGTTGAGAGAGGGTGGGAGGGACAAAGAAGGGGAAAAGGGAGTGAGATTGGTTTACTCTATCTTATTTCTTATTCTCCTCCCCATATATCTTGTGTACTGGAGGTCAGCTGTAGAAGCTTGCCTAGACTCGGGCTCAGTTCCTGCTGCAGGAATAAATCACACATAATGAGTTTTTCTACTGGATCACAGTAGGAGTTTCATCATGTCTTGTTTCCGCACTTTCAGTCACATTCAGACTGTCAGTCCAATCTGATATAACTATTAAAAACTTTCTTCATTCACCTGTCACCCAGTGGTCATATTGCCCAATTGTGATCATGGCTTAGATAGTTTTCATTAGGGATTGCAAAGTGGCCATTCTTTTCTGACATTTAACAGCTGGAATTTTTATATAATGAGTTTTCTTTACCAACTCTTTTGGTTATTTTGCAAGTTCTTATGGGGAAAACAACTAAACCCTTGATTCCTTCCCCTTACTTACCAAGTTTTTGAATAATGAATTAATATCCTAGCAACTTCCCAATGTAACTAGTAAAAATTTTAAATTGCCATTAACTTGTTGATTTACACACACACACATATATATGTATATATATTTAATGCAGTAGAGTCCATAACACCAGGGCTGTGTGTGTAGCTTAGAGGTAGAGAGGTAGAGTACTTGCCTAGCTTTCATAGAGCTCTGGATCAATCCTTAGTACCAAAACAAGAAGAAAAACCCACACAAACCTTTTGGTTGGCTACTATCCCCTTTAACAAACACTGCCCATCTTGTGTTTTCTTCATGGTCTGGCATATGTCTTATTATAGTTGGTTTATTTTACTGGAATTTCTTTTACTGATGTTCAAGATCTTGGTTTAGATACTAGGGGTGGTCATTACTCCTGGGTTATCACTGCTTCTAAGCTTTTCCATGAACAAAGCTAGGAAATATGTATTTTATTAAGAAAGAGAGAAATCACAAGTTCATAGTGTTGTTTTTAACTCCTTAAGTATAAAGTTGTTACTGTACCTGTATCTTTTTTCTCTTATGCTAAATATCAGTAAAAAGAGCAACATAGTGCTTGATCCTCACATATATTTACTATTTAAAAAAATCATAATAATATTAACAGTGAAACTATCAGAATCCAGTTTAAGATATTTGTTTCTCTGTCTTGGGTGTATCCCACTGTGGGTTCCTAGTTCAAATATCATGCTTCGGTCATTTGAAATAATTATTCTTTGTACAATATATAGTCAATTGTTAAGTTGCCTCCAAGTTTTTTTTTTTTTATTTTTTTAAGGTAGCACTCTATCCCAGATTGACATGGAATTCATGATGTAGTCTCAAGCTGGTCTTGAACTCATGGCAATCCTCCTATCTCTGCCTCTTAAGTGCTGGGATTAAAGGAATACACACCATGCCTGGTGACTTCCAAGTTTTTAAGGCAGTTTTTTCTTTTGGACTAAAGTTTGTTTTTTAATCACTTGCCCTTCTGTTTCTGTATCATTTATTTCAGAGTCAGATGCTGAGGCTTCCCTGGAATTGGCAACAGGACGCAGAAGAACAGTAGGGATACTAGATATGGGAGGAGCCTCTCTCCAAATTGCTTATGAAGTTCCTGCCACAGCCTCTGTCCTTTCTCCAAAACAGGTATTTTGCATTGTATGGAGGTTCATTTAAAAAGGCTAGTATTTTAGAAGGAAGAACACTGTCTTTGGATTTAGATTAGCCTGCATGGGTCCCATTATTTATTGTTCAGTGGTTGCTAGTGTGGTGATCTGGGGCAGACCATGACAATCCTGTAATTTGGTCTATTTTTTTGTTGTTGTTGTTAAAATTTTATTATTGTGATTAGTAATAAGCTGATAGAAAAAGGGTAAGAAAGGAAAAGTTCAGGATAAATAACTTCTTCCCTATGAACTAAAACACATGCATGTACACACACATCTCTGGGTGAGCTACCTCCCACATTTTGTCCTATTACACAGACAAAACAGAACATAGAAAAATGTGAACAATAGATAGTGTGACCTGGGGCCAAGGACCCCAGGCTATATTCTCTGGTAGATCCTTAGTCTAAATTACCAGCTTCTCCACACAAAGTGTATTTGTGGTTTCATCCTCCTCATTTGACCCAGAATATCCAGGGAGATCCAGCATCTTCTGCTCTGCCTTGGTGAGGCTGAATGATGTGTTGTCATAGAAGGCAAACTTGGGGTGGGCAGGGAAGCTCTGACACTTGTCTTTTCTGCACTGAGAGGGACTCAATGGACTGACTCTGTGGTAGCTATCTTTGGGGAAAGTAGGGGAAGACTGTTTCCTTGAGATGCTCCTGTGACCAGAGGAGGGGTCCCCTCTGGGTTCCTGCCTGGTGATCCCCAGGTATGGTTTCCTGGAGGGCTGTCCAGCAGTATAGGACCTAAGAAGAGAGGTCAGTGGCCCATTGATCCCTGGGAAATGCTGGGGCTTGTCAGGAAGCAGGTGGGCACAGGTCTGTATCCTGCAGCTGCAGCTGTAGCTGGGGGCCTGGCGAAGTCTCAGCATGGACATGCTCCTCTCATGGAATGGCCAGGCCTGCTTGGTCTCATGGAACTGGCCGTCCTCCTGAAGTGGGAGGACCTCCTGGAGTGGCACCTGTCCAAGGAGCCTGCCTTGTGGCACATCTGGGGCTTGTGGATGAGGGTCTGGCTGGGGCTGATGCACAGCTGGCCTACAGGGTCATTGTGCCCATGTCCCCAGCCGGCTGGTCCAGGAATGGGGACTTGACGTACAACTTGTTGGCTGCCACATCTGGACTATTCAGGTCCAGCGGGGGTGGAGGAGTAGCAGGGGATGGGGGACTGGTGGTCGCATGGATGGTCCTGTCTGTCAAGTGGACTCTGGGACATGTGGGTATACCTTGGTGGTCTCTGTTAGCCCCTTCATCTTCAGCGCTGCTGGGCCAGGAAGTAGCTGAACAGTGGAGGGATGATCTTCTGGGCACTGGACTGGAAGCTCTTGCTGCCCTGGGCATGCCTGTAGGTCAGTGGGGTGCCCGTGGTCCCTGGGCTGTTCCCAGGCCTGAGAAACTCTTATGAGTCTCGCTCAGCTCACAGATTTTCTCCTTGTCTGAGTTCTTCTGGCAGCCCCGGGGTGCACTTGGGGTCTCGGCCAAACTTCCTGCACAGTGTGATAAGCACAGTGTCCACAATGATGAACAGACACAGGGAGATCCCGGTGACCATCACGATGTTGTTGGATTTCAATGGACCCTCGGGTGGAAGAGGGGATGGGCTGGATGGCTGGAATGCAACATACTCCTCGAGGGAGCACAAAGAGGTCTCCGAGGACATCCTAGGGCAGCTGAGTCTGGAGGGAAAGGAAGTGAGACACACACAGTGACGCTTTCTGACACTATCCCCACAGGTGGCACTCACTGACCCCAAGGCTGCCGTGGTCCCCAGGTTTCTATATTTCTCCAAATTAGCATGCATTCCACGAAAAATGCCTTCTCTTTGAAACACCGAAGTTAAAGTAGTACTTATTCTTCCCATGTCAAACAAAGTGCAGTTAAACACTGTCCTCTCTCCCAGGGGCAGGCTGAACAGTCCTCTTCCCCCTGGTGTCTGGGGACTTCTCTGAAAAGAGTAACTATTCCTTGGACAAAGACACAGGAGGGGAAAGGACCATCACCTCCACCCCAGACTCACACACGAGTTCCCAGTTTATATCTGAATTTCTTGGCCAGGTCATTGGGTCTTATGGGAGTTATGACCAAGTCTTGGCCAAACAGCTTCAGCACCACGGTGATATAGGCTCCTGGCCCCACAAGTGCACAGCCACTCAACCCACTGACCTTGAGTGCTGTCCTTTTGCTAGTTCTGATCTCCAGTGGCTGCCATGGACTTGTTCTCGCCTCAGGAAAACTATTAGTAAAGATTACACCCATCAAAATGCTAGGCTTGTCCACAGGAAACTGGCAGAGTAAAAAGGCCCACTTGGAAGGTGCCTTCTGCTGCCTTGGACTATTCAAGTCCACATGGAAGACAGGCCATTTCACCTTTAGAAAGGTACTTTTTCTCCCACTGGGGGCTTGAGTGCTATTGTCTGTCACTTATGGAATCATCATGAACCAGTAGTCCACAGCCTCCTTGAAGTAGAAGAACTCAAACTCCAGTGTTCCCTGGGACTGGTTGGTCAGGAGGTACTTGGTGAGAATCTGATTGGTGTTGGCCTCCAAGGACTGACACATTCCTCAGTGTCCCATTGGCATCATCAAAATACTGGAAATTCACAGACACTGTTGTTGCTAAGCTCTACATGGCCTGGCTCTCCCAGTAGTTAGCTTCCCCAAAGACCAAGGATATTGTCACAGAGCACCATTTGTAGAAATGACAAATCTTTCAACATTGGTTTCATTCTGATCAGTAAAATCCCAGGTCTTTAGTCTCCTCATGTCCTTTCTCACATCCAAATTTTGTTTATTTTTCATAAACACCCCTGGTTGACACTGGAGTGGTGCAGCAGAGTGAGGCAAACACAGCATGGGGTTCTAAGTCACTTTCTTACCTTGGTGCTATTGCTATTTTGTGCTAGAGAATTATTGTGAGTGGCTGTGTCTCATACAGTGTTAAGTACCATCTTGGTCTCTTCCCTACATTGTAGTCATAAGTGTGTTTGGTACGGGGTGGAGGAGCTGAGGCTCAAACCCTGAACCCTGATTCTTGTCTTTTAGCATGCCAAAGAATTGACCACTGGGACTGAAAATGATTTTTATGCAAATGTCACACTTTATTCAAACAACACTGGGATACAAAAGGAAGGGAAAAACGAGTGGATAAGAGGAAAGAAGAGTGACCCACTACCATGGGGCCTGAGGGGCTCATAAATAAGACCCTCAGGAAAAAAGAGAAAAGGCTTGTGCTGTTAAGAGGGCTTGGAGAAGTAAATGTGAAATCCACCAGAAACGTCCTCTGCAGCCAAGCGGGGAGAGAAATAATCAGTTGACCTGTAACCCAGCCAAGATCAGGTGTGCTCCTCAAGGATGAGAAAAACAAAAGACCCTTGGATTTCTGCATTTGTTCAGGTAAATTTGAGCTTGGAAGTAGGCACTCACCTGTGCCAGGATCCCAGCCAGTAGGCCTGGGTTTAGAGCGGGAGACCCACCCATACCTGGGTAAGGAAGATTCCCTCAGCTTTGTCATTTAAAGCCTCTTGGGTATATTTAGTGAGCGTTTCTATATGTCAGATGGATGGGATGAAAACTGAGACTAAATGATCACGCCATTGGAAAGCACTTCTACTCTATCAGTGTTTTAAAAATGGTAAATACTGGCTTGTGAGAGGTAGCGGGATCGTTGCCTGCATCCTCCACCAAAAAAAAAAAAAAAAAAAAAAAAAAAAGGTAAATAGCTGGGCCCTCTAAGGTTTTCACTTGTTACCCTTGTGTCCAAGGAAATCCCAGAGCACATCTTCCAATCCTTCCTGGGGGATCCAGGGCTAGAGGTTGGTGCCACAAAACCACTGGGTGTCATTAGGGGCTGCCCAGTATACATTTGGCCTCAGAACCCCTTCTGTAGCAAACAGTTCTGATGGATGGAGGGTTATGGTGTTCTGGCACAAGTCTGAGGGAACCCATCCTAGGTAACAAACGTCACCTGGATATTGTGAGCTTGTGTGGGTTAGTTGTTACAGCATAAGAGGGGGGCTTTTGGCTCAAGCAACCCTTGGTTGTGTTCATCCACATACATGTGTCCCAAATTTGGAAGTAATCATCCAGTTATCTATGATTATTTTCTCTTCATGGAGTGAGCTGTCAGAGAGGGGACCTGTGTACCTTTTTAAGACCTTGTCAGTCTTCTCTTGAGAAACTCTGTGTCCCTGCTCATTTCTAGTAGAGTTGATGGGCCATTGGGAAACATCCCATTTATAAACCTGGGCTAGAGTAGGAAAAAATAGCTCTTTCCTGGTTAATATGTATTTTTAATTGGTTCCAATCATCTCCTTGGAGAGGAGATACCCACCATGGAAGTCCAGAGGTGCTGGAAGTTGGCAAGAGCCCACAGACCAAAAAGTTAGTCTGACTACCATCTGTGCATATTCTGGGCCCAGGCAAGGAATGAGTTTCCATCCTGAGTAAAGACAGGTAGAATGAAAAGATGGACCAGCAGCAAGGATAGAAGGTGAGGCATGCTTTGTGGTGAGAGGAAGAGCAACTTATGTTTGTTTCAGGCCTTGAAGTATTCCTCTGTGCTTGGTTATACTTTAAGCCTTTAAGACCTAGTAGGCAGCCAAAATTTACTCAAATTTGTAATCTGGGAGGTCACTAATGGCTCTCTAAAGAAGATTCTAGGGACCTGGGAGGAGCTCTGTGGCTTCTTCAGCACCACTGTTGTCAGTTAGGATGAGACAAGGCTGTGCTGATCAAATGGCTTTCCCCATCTGGGAAACCTGGAGGACTGGTTTTTCTTTGGTTGTGACTCTCCTGTTTCAGACTTTGCACCAATTTCTTTGTTTTTGGATGTCAGTGTCTTCCCTGATGAGAAAGTCAGGTGACTTACCAGAGAGCCAGTGTAAAACACGTTAAAAGTGTCTCATTATCTCCAGTGGCCTTATGACCTAGGAGCAGAGGTCATTGGCCTTTTTAGCTCCACTGGTTCTGCCATAGCTAGCTCATGAGCTGCTGGGATGAACCTCCAAGAGAAAGTGATTCATTGAATTTACAGATCCAAGGGAAGTTCCATAATGATGAAAGAGGCTGCCCCCTTTTCACAGGTCCAACCAGAGAGAGAGAGAGAGAGAGAGAGAGAGAGAGAGCGCCATCAGCAGCACCACACACATAGAGCAGTAAAGGGGGGGTGAAGAGAGATTTCCTTCCCCTTTCTACAGCCTTAGGGTGGGGTCTTGCAACCTTCTCCCAGACTTATCAACTTTCTGAGTCTCTGGAATTTCTCTCCTGCACTGCCCTCCCAGGAAGGAATGTTTTTTCCTAGCTCCCTTGAGCTTCCTCACATACTGCCCCCTACTGAAAGGGCTACTTTCCTGTGAACATCAGAGACCCACCTAAGATTATTTAACAGGTCAAGCTGACAATAAAACCATCACAGGTTCTAGTTGGTTTTGGCTTCTACATAACTTAAGACACTTAGAAAGTTATACCAGTGACAGGGTTAGGGATTTATCTCATGCTTGAGCTGGCTGGCAACTGAAAAGCAACTTGTAGAGGTTAGTCTCTGTTTCAGTTTCCTCTGGAGTCTCCTGGGAGATTGTACCACCTTTTGACCCTGGTGTGATGAATCCAAGTCTATGCCTGTCACCTTGACAGCTGTAGGAGTTGACAGAATGACTGGGTAAGGGCCCTCCTTTAAATGCCTCTATTAAAACTAAGTCTCCTGGACAAAACAAAGGTGCCCTGGTATCATCCTGTTTAGGGTTTTTCTGTTTGAGTTCTGAGAGTACCTGTTGGAATTTAGCTACATCTGTATTATAAGATATTATCTGGGTGGTCTCTGAGTCATGTAGTAGGTCTCTGGAAATGAAGGGTCTGCCATACAATGCCTCAAAGGGAGTTAATCCCAGTTGCTCTGGAGTGCTCCTTAACCGAACTAAAGTTAGTGGTAGCAGTTTGGTCCAGGAGGTCTATGTTTCCTGCATTAACTTGGTTAGATACCTTTTAAGAAGTCCATTAATCTTTTCTACTTTTCCAGAGGACTGAGAATGCCAGGCACAGTGAAGATTAAGTTGCATCCCCAAGGCCTGGGAGACCTTTTGAGTGACATCTGGTTTCAAGGCTGGTCACTGTATGCTCTTGGGTATTCCATCTTGGGGTGATTTTACCTAAAGGGCCTTTGCTACTTCTTGGGCCTTTTTTTTTTTTTTTTTTTTTTTTTTGTCTGGCAGGGGACAGCTTCAATCC
>PVHP010048457.1:0-12495 GCA_004024765.1 Zapus hudsonius
CTACTCATGCCACAGACTGTGTTTCATGCCAGTGGTCTCTGTTTATTCCAACTGTCATTGATCAGCTTTCCCTGGCAAGTTGTGCAGTGTCTTCCAACACTGCACTAACTGCCATTGGTGGGCTGGTTACCATTCCGGACTTGTAGGGTCTCTTGATGCTGATCTATGGCATTCTGTGGTTTCTTCAGCAAAAGGGTTTTGCCTCAGGCCTGGGGAGGGAATTCAAGAGCTTTTAATGAGCTTCCTAAGCGTTCTTTCAACACAATCAGAATTTGACATATCTAAATGTGAACTCATATATTTGACAATAAGACAAATGCTTTGAAATGGAGATCAAATCTTTCAAAAAGATGAGTAAATATACAATGAGCTATAAATTAAGAAATTTCTCCAATAAGATACAAACAAGGTAAAATATTCTTTGGCATACTAGATATAAGAGGACAGAACAAATATTTAGTCCTTCATGGGTCAAGTAAGTGGAACTCATTCCTACCCGACAGGCTTTATGTTGGTAAAAGTTGGGAGAGCAAACTACAATGCCTATCAGAATCATAAATTTAGAAGCTAGTGTTTCCTCACAAAATATCTTTTTAAATACTTCTTAAACAAAACAGAATTTGACTTCATATAGGTTTTATGTGTCAATTTTTGAATCTACATGGTCTAAATAATGTGAATAAAAAATGCTATGTGAGGCTATAAGTTCCGCTCAACTTCCTAAAACAATCAAATGCAAACCTGCTAGAAGGCAAAATATTCCTGATGTAGGATACATAGGCTTTAACTGAGAATGCTTGAGAACTAAGTAAATGCCATCTAAATAGCAAAAACAAAAATTCATGCACCATTAATAAGTGTGAGGATAATTATAAACAAAAAACTCAAAGAAATAAAGAAAAATAACATGTGGTCAATTAAGAATCCTTGTAAAAGTATGATTAATAAAATGGTTGTTGAATCAATAGCTGTAATACATTTATAACTATAAGACAACATTTTATAAAAAAAAGATGAAATGAAATTGATAGTAGTGTTCTGAAACCTTTGATAATTACAAACTGTCTTTACATAGTTTTTATAATTAAGATTTAGAAAATCAGTATTAGAAGTGAACATCAAAGTGTTTTCTGTGGATAATTACTAAAATTGGCCAGTGTGCATAAAAATGTTTATCTAAATTTTATTATGCATTTTCTCGAAACTATTATATAAAGCACTTTATTTTGGCAAGAACCATCTCTTTGGCATTGAATTTTCGTATATATCTCTCTTCAAATAATTAATCTCAAGTAATTTGATTACACATTGTAAAACTATTTCCATAAAACAAAATAGAGATAATAAAATTATATAATATGTCATATTTATAATTATTTAGTTGGCAAACAATTTCTTCAAGTGCACTAAACTTTTTCCTACATCCACTGACAATTATATGTCTCAAAGTTTATAAACCATGTACCATTGATATAAAATAATGCACAACAGGATACTGGCCTATGTGTTTTCAAAGGCCACATTTTGTGTTTATATTCTCACAAAGTTTTCTTTCCACAAAGAATTTGCTTTCCTTCTAAAAAATCAAATTGTTCTAAGTCTTCTTCAATCCCTTTACCACTTTCAGCTTTACTTCCTTGGAGTAAAGATAGTCAGCCATCATTCTAATTATATTTCACATATGCTGACCATCAGCTATAATTAATAAATATAAAGGAAACAAGCAAAAAATAAAAATAAAACTTTGCTCTTATCATAGTCAAATTTCTCAGTGGGTAGTGTCCTTGTGGAATATGTGAGAACACAGGGAATGGATCCACATCATCACAAAAATTTAATAGTAAATAAAAAGAAACAATTTAGCACTAACACTTGCTGCTCCAAACTGACTAGCCTTATAACTTTCCAATATTCAGTAAAACTACACTGACTAGTACTGTATTTACTTAAGGCTGAGCTAAACAATCTTATAGTTATTTCATTCTTTCCTTTCAGTGTGAAAATCTGCTCACTTTTCTGTTTTATCCACTGGATTGAATGTGGTTTATATAATATGAAAATATTTGGATTAGCACAAGAAGTCATGTACTGAATTTTAAGGTAGCTTAACTTTAATTAGCATGATGACTTCAAAGATCTCAAGTTCCTTTTGTTCACTGATATATCCTGGGAAACACAGCTTCCTTTATCCGGTCTGTAGATTATCTCAAGTCCAAACATTGGTTCACAGCAAAAAAGAAGATTATGCTCAATGCACATCTGCGGCCGTGTGGCACAGCATGTGAGGGTGTGTATACACATCAGGGTGTCTCTGGTCACCTTGAATAGTACTGGAATCTCCCTATAGGTTTATACAGGCCTAACAGTAAGTTATTTCTTATTTTTGTACTGCTTGTCCAAGTTATTTTAATAGAATTCTGATTATAAGCATAAATTAACCACTTTATACAATTAGAGTCATGTCAAACTCCATAAAGCATAGAGATATGCTTTAATTCATAAAGCACACATTTTTATTTAATTAATCATACATGATGATTATTTTTCTCCAAACTCAAATGAAAATGTTTCAATAAGGAAATCAATGTCTCTCTAAGGTTAAGTTTCCCAGGAAACAAATTTTGAGATAGAATATGAAAATTTTCTTAAAGATTTTCTTGGTATCAATCTAAAAAAGATAAGAAAGAAAAAAAAGCAATCACAACAACAAATCAAACAACTGACTCTGCACAGAAAAAACGTCATGATATAGTAAGTGGATAGTAAGGGATGCCAGAACTCAGTGAATGATATGCCCTCCAGAGTGACCCTTGTTGGGTAAATGGATAGATCTTCATAACTTTGCACTGAACAGTGATAACTTGCTCCCTTGGATGATAGAATGAATCCCAGAATCTGAAAGAAGAAGGCCAACTGGCTTACACTATTCGAAGCCAGTAGAAACAAAAAAATTTATTCATACATTAAGGAGAAATGGAGAAGCATACATTTTATAGTTAACTGTGTTAACCACACTATTGAAACTTTAGTATATGTACCTGATATAGACATTGAGAAAGTAACCTCAAACTTTATTTGGAATGGAAAAAGGCCTTGAATAGCCAAATCTATCCTTAACAACAAAAACAAAAACAAACAAACAAAAAAAAACTTCTCAGGAGGTATCACCACACCTGATCTAAAGATATATTACAAAGCTATAGTAACAAAACCAGCATGGTACTGGCATAAAACAGATAGACCAATGGAACTCAATTAAAGACCCTACTCTTAGCTCAAGTAATTATAGTTACTTGATCTTTGACAAAGGTGCCAACAACATTCACTGTCATAAAAATAGCATCTTCTTGTAAAACCACAAAGGAAAGCAGTATAGAGGCTCCTGAACAGGATGGATATAGAGCTTCCAGCAGATCCATTTATCCCTCTATTGGACATCCACCCCCAAGTTTCCTCTCTGAAGTACAGAAACATTTGCTCAACCATGTTTCTAGCAAAGAATTGTAATCAGCCCAAATGCCCATCATTGGACAAATGGGTATCAAAGCTGTGGTACATTTACACTATGGAATTCTACTCAAATGAAAGAAAAGAAAATGCATAATGAAATTTAAAGAAAAGTGGGCAGAGTTGGAACAGATCATACTTAGCGAACTCACACAAAAACAGAGAGACAAACACAGCTTATTCTCCCTCATATGGGATTCTTAACCAAGTTTAGCTTAAACTCTAATCAAACCTGACAGGTGAACTGAGACACTGTCAAAGGGGATAGAAGTAATTGGGGGAGAGAAAAGAATGGGAGGGTAGAGGATATATACTATAAGCAATACAAATAATGAATCAATACCATAATGTCCTTACTTTCATACAATAAGCTCTTGAGGAAGCTGTAGGCATTGCCTTATAAGAAAGGCCCTGAATAGAGTGGGAGGAAGTCAAATACCAAGACAAATTGCTCATGCTTGTAACTACCAGACCCAGTCATTGGTGACTTTCCTCGCTGAAATGTTGATCAAATAAACCCATGATGTTCCCAAAACAAGACAGGTTTATGTCATTGGTCTTGAGCACCAGCCCAAGGCCAAAGATAAGACCCTATTGCAGAAGATACCACAGAGTCTCATCACAAAACCCTGCGAGTTACTGCCTGATTTAGAATGGTAAATCAGTTCCCAGATGGTAGCATAAATAGTGCAGGAAGATGTTACATGAGCTACCAGGGGAAATTGTTCAGTGATATTTGGAGAAAGCAGAGACCACTGGCATGCAATACAGACTGCTGTCATGAAAATGTTCAGCACACTGCTATATGGAAGAGACCAGCCAATCAAGAAGTGCTCATCTGTGCTATAGTGGCAATGAATCCTGGTGGGTGATCAAAAGATTACTGATTGACTAAGAGACCCACTCAGTGGCAAGATATCCTTAACTAGAACTGGAGTCCATGGCAAAATCTTATGGGGACAAAGAACCTGGACTCCAAGGAGAAACTCCCACTACCAGAAATCTATAGAGAGGCTACACCCATTTGGAATCTTACCAAATAAACAATGTTTCTCTCATTTAACCTTCACTGATCTCATGCTCTAATGGAGATTGTTTGTATTTTTCAGAAGGCAGCAGGAACCGTGAACAACCCAATTTCACCAAGAAGACATGGGGTGATGGCTGACATCCTGGTAGGAGATGAACCACCCCTGGCCTATCATATAGGACCCAAATGAAACCTATGAGAAAGTTTTGAGATAAATAAGAGTCCAATCACCACAGCAAGTAAGATAATTTATGAAAGGACAATGGAAACAGACACCAAGGATACCCAACACAACAGGAAGCTGAAGTCAAGAGACTCTAAATATCTCAACAATAAAGCAGACTTAAAACTCAACCACCATGACTCAGGGAACTGAGAAGAAGAGGGGCGGGAAGATTATAAGAACCATGGTGGGCAAGAATATCCAGAGACATCCCCCCAGCAACAACACACAAAGAAAAGAAACCTGGCTCCCTCTTGTACAATTCATAGCTCCCTACCCCATGGATTGTTCCAGTATACCCACCAAGGAGGGCCCCCAGCAAGTTGGGGTCAAGGAGGAAGGAAATTCATTTACCATCATAAGATTTGCTCATACAATGTATGTAATTATTGACAATAAATATGTTTTTTAAAAGGGCATGATTGAAGTAAACAGATGAAAGAATTAAAAATATTTGTCCTTAGTCTGTTTTAAGTCAATAGTTGTATATGTTATAGAAACATTGCTTTCTCTCTTACATTTTTGAGTATTCATTATTTTTTTCCTCCCTGCTCCCTAAGGATCATAGTGCTGGAAAGTGCTCTGAGTCTGCTGAGGGAGAAAGGTCAATCATCTTAGCCAGCCCTGTATCCTTCAGCTTGACCACCTAGGCAGCCAGGCAAGATGTGCTCATTAGTAGAGTAGTCAGAAGTGAATTATGATGGTAACTAACTGATCTCTGATTGGATACGGAACCTGCTCCATAGGAAGTAATCCATGCTTGGTACTGATAACTTTGTCAAAAGACTATGGCTATAGCTTATGAGGTCATGGGTCATAGGAAAGTAACAGCCACTATTGTTTTTTAGGGGGTAGGGGGTGAAGGTATACATTCCACCAATTAAATTGCCCTCCAAATAGTATCTTTTTGCCCATAGAGTAAGTTGCTCTCAGCTTTGCTTTGAGAAGCTTCTCTTTACACATGGAGATGACTAATGAGACAGCCAAGTCTCATCAAGGCCATGAGGAGAAGTGACAATCTAGTCAGTACACTACACCAGATCTCTCTCTCTCTCTCACTGGCTAGTGCTCATGTAGCATTGCGGAGGATGAAGTGGAAAGAATGTCAGATTGCATTCACTAGTGGCCAGAATGGCAGTGATACTAAGGAAACTGAAAACTCATCAAAGTGCTGAATATAAGCGCCTGTTGTGAGCTCAATGTTAAATGAGCCTTTTCTAAGATCTTATGTTGCTTTTACACATCTTTGTGAGGTCTCAACAGCCACAGAATAGTATTTGGAAATATGTATAATTAATGTGTGTAAGTCTATGTGTAATAAATTGATAATGAAACATAGAAATTCCATTTGTGTTTAATTAAAATGTGCTGTTACGTGATTTAAGCTAATTGTTTTACCCCTTTGCAAAGACCTCAGATCCAATGATCTAATAATGCTTTAAAAATTGAGTACAGAGGTACTGTGTATTCTGATTTCTGACACTCATTCCCCTGCCTATGACTTCCATTATTAAACATCCTCTCTGGGGTATAGTAGTATTAGATAATTACCAAAGTCAGGTGAATGGCATGATAGAGTTCTATTAAATTATCAGTGTAACTTATTTCAACCTTTGTGAAGTAAACTGAGTTGCCTACTTCAGGACTGTGTGAAGATATCTAAATAAAATAATGAAGGCACTTAGCATATTAATACAATATTTTTTTTCATTTCTATGACTGCTAAATCTATTAACGTATTGATAGTGGTTAATTTACTCCTTTAAAAATTCCACCATTTTAATGTTTTACTCTATATGAGTTGAGAGGATTTATACTCATTATTACCTCTCAGCCTAAAAATTGAATTTATATTCATAGTCATTTTGAAGACATAATACTCCGTCACTTTGATTATACTTAGTTGTCATTATGAATTTCAAAACAATAAAATTTATCATATTATCTGTTAAAATCAGGATGAATATAAAAAAAGTAACTTTACTATGTTTTACTTACATGGTCGACCATAATCTAATACATGTATGGTGTTATGATACGTAAAATACATCAATAATTACATAGATATCTATGAAAAATGATGCTTAATTTTTATTAAACATATGTTCTAAACTCTTTATTTTTTGCATCCCTGATGGGCATGAATGTTGTAAAATCTTAATTACATTTACAATATTAATGGTGTGTTTTAGTTTGAAACAAATTAACAAATATCACTTAAATTCATGTATCCAGTAGAAAATATATGTTGTGTTCAGACAAAATGATAGTAGTTATGATGTCCTTACACTTTATCCAGTCATTCCTAGTTTACAAAAGAGTTAAAAGTAGGGAGGAATCACTTTTACCATATATTAATTTGTGGAAAAAAATGAAAGTGAGTATAGGTCAAAGGACCAGTGTATTTTTTATTAATATCTAAGATTTTAAATTTTTTACATGTCAGATGTTTTATAGGTTTCCTTAGCACTGAATGTGTATTCAATAATACCTAACGCAGTATAGCAAAAGTGAATATGGTCATCAGAAACTTGCCTATCAAAATACACATTGAATTCAATTTTCCCATCTTTGAAAAGAGTTCTATTCTGCCCTGCTGTGTGGGACACAGCTGGATGTGAGATCAAGGAATTCACGAGAGAGCTTCCATAGAAATAGGTAGTAAATGGTAAATTATAAATTCCACTATATTGCATTTTGAATCAACTTTTTATCATAGGCTCATAACATCTCTGTCTTGTTATCCTAGGATAGTGACATTCTGGTAAGACAATAGCAAGTAATAGAAATATGACTCAACTAACATTAAAATGCACATTATAGAATTTAATAGAATGAAAAGAAATACTATTGTGTCAGTAGCCACTGAGAAGTAAGTGAACTTGGGAGGCTCTTGAATCCCTAGGAGATATATATGTCTAATATTCTTCTAAAGACACTTCACATATTTGTCTCAGGAGACAATTGCAGATAAAGTTAATGTCATTGCCTCTTTCCTTATCAATAAAGTGTCTTCTCTGAGGGTTAAAACATCTGTTGTTTAACTAAAGTTCAGAAGACAGGGTAAGTAGATCAGTTGGTTCCAATGAATATGTTCAAAATCCAGGGTAGACTCAGGTGACTTCTTACCCATAACATTTTATGATGTTCCCTCAGTTTTCATTTAAATAACTTAGTTGATTTAAGTTTACTAAAATATTTACTTGTTTTATTGATCTCTGTTAGTCAACTCTTCTAATGCCATAGAAAAATGTAAAGAAGACAATTGAGAGACATGGAAATTTAAGTAAGGGCATGGCAAATAAAAACATATTTAGTACATAAAAAAAAAAACTTCAAGAAGCATTTCAAGGAATCCAGTAGATGTGAGGTATACACAGCTCATGGTAAAGCAGAGTGTCACAATACTGTTTGAAAGAATTGGGAGGGGAGAGCAAGTAAAACTAGTTATATTTTTACATATTAAATGGGATGCTCTGTGAGATCGCAAAGAGAACCCTTACTCAGATTTATGCTTTCAAAAAGCTTGGGTATCTTTTCATGTGTATGTGTTAACAAACATATATGTGTGTATATATTTATATGTATGTGGATATACATGTATGTGGTAGTATGTCTGCATGGGTGTGCATGTGAAAATCAAAGATCAACATTGGCAGTCTTCCTCAAGATCCCCCCAACTTATTTTTATGAAACAAGGTCCCTGTTTCTCTACTCCCAGTGCTAGGATCACAGACATGTGTGCTATGCCTGAGTTCATATAAGTGATTCAGATTCAATCCCATGTCCTATAGTCAGTAAAGAACAATTCAATTTTAATCAAACATTTAAAAGCACAAAATAATTAATTAATGGAATTGACACATCGTTTGTGTGACTGAACAACTCTTCTAAAATAATATTAAACATACATGTTGTTAGTTCAATCTTGTATGTGGCAGGGTATTTATGGGTGTTAGTGTGTGCTATATGCATATGATGCTCCCATGCAGAGCCTCCCGCTTGCCAGTGGTGGCTGTATTGGAGGTGCAGGTGTTCGACCCCATTGCTCTTCTCCCCACCTCCCCAGTCTCATGAGTTAGCATCTCTTTCTGAGTTGGCAGCTTGCCATTTTTTTGTTTTGTTTTGTTTTGGATTTTTGTTGTTGTTGTTTTTCATGAACTATGGTTATTCTTAGGTTTCTGATTCCATTAGGAATAGAGTCCCAGAGACACGTGGGCATGTACAGATGCTTACATTGGTCATGAGATTTGAACTCATGCTTGCGTGGGAAATGTTCCTAACCACTCAGCAATCTCCCTAACACCCCACCCCACCCCAAACATCTCCATATCAGAGGTTTTTTTTTCCTTTTTGACTGTGCTTCTTTGAAGGAGAAATTAATGTAAATAGAGGCTTAGAAAATTTTAGCAATGAGTCAAGATTTAAGACAATGGTCTAGAGTAAAAGTGAAAATGTAACCATGCCTATAATCTCAGTGCTTAGGTGGTCCAAGCAGGAGCAACAGATGGTCAAGGCAACCCGAGGCTGGCTACAAATCATGTTTGAAGACAACCTGGGTGAAATGAGATTTTATTTCCAAAAGAAGAAGGAGAAGAAAATGGGGAAGAAATAGAGTAGAAGATGATAAATTATAAAAAAAAATCACAGTATTATTTTCAAAAAGTTTCTTAACACTTAAAGATTCTTAACCTGTACCTATGAAGATGTTTTTATTCCCCTTCAGTAACTTTCAATACTAGGGTTGATCAAATTTTAGTATATTTCATTGGAAGCTAATAAGACACTTTCCATCTTTCCCTGTGGACAAGTGTTTTCATGCTTTACTTTTTATATGAATTAGTGTTTACACGGGTTACTTTCAGAGCAGATATTTCGTAAAAGTCCTCACTTGAGCTTTCTAAGGTCAGAGAATTGGAATCATAAATGATCACTCAATTCTTGTCTCATTGTTCCCTCTTCACATTCGCTTTAGGTAAATTGGACATTTAGCAGTAAACAGAGGAGAAAATATGATACTAATGTAAAAGCTATTCCTAACGACATGATTTGCTCGCAGTCTCATTATTTTGTGAATAATAATGAAAGCTAATCTAAACTTAATGCATAGGCAATTTCTTTGAATAGCCACACACCAATAGCTTTGCAAAGTCAATGGTCTCCAGTCTGAGGTAAGGATCTCTAGGACATTTGGGAAATTTTCAACTCACTGAGAAAGTACTAGACAAAAGCCATCTTCAAAAAGAAGAAATATTTACAAATATTTATTTTAATTTGCAATATAGACACTTAACTACTTCCATGTGATTCTAGTGTATAAACACATGAAATACAGTCATACATTTATCCTCTTCATGTGTATAAAACAAAAAATAAATATAAATTTATCTAATGTTATTTCATTACAATTTATATCAGAATTCAATTCAATGTAATGTTATTTCATTACAATTTGTATTCAGAATTCAATTCACATATTTTTTTGATTTTTTATATTGTTAATATATTGAAAAACAAATCATGGGAACTGATGTACTAATAAAAGTTTATATTCCATGTATTAATAACTGTCTCTGTGGACATAAAACGAAATACCTAACTAAATTAATTTAAGAAATGTAGGGTTTATGTTTACTCATATTTCATATATTCCATGATTGTAAGAAAGTAATGGTAGCAGGAACTTGAAGTGTTAAGTCATATAATAACTATAGTCAGGAAGGAGAGAGAGAGAGAGAGAGAGAGAGAGAGAGAGAGAGAGAGAGAAATGATTGGACTCAGAATACATTCATGTTTTAATTCAATCAAGGACCCCAGCCCTTGGCTTGGTATCATTCACAGTTTGGGTACATCTTCACAGGTCAATTAAGACCATGTTGAAACTTTCTTTGCAACCTTGTGTCTTACAAATTTAAGCTTGCTCAAATTCCATTCTTGCCAAATTTTACATGTTTTCATATTTTTCTGATATCTCCAATGTTAAATCAGAATAAGAATGTAAATACTAAGCACACAGAAACCAAATATAATCCTGTCTTGACATTCCCTCACCAAACAAATTGGTCCATTGTTCTAGTATTCACCTTCACTTAAGTTCATAGAACATGATCAGAACAAAACCAGATTCTATGACAAGAGAAGTCAAATTACCTCTTGCTGAGTCACTGAGAGATACCTTTACCTGTATCCTAAGTCATACCTCTTCTATCCACATTTCTCTCAACATTCTAGTCTTCTGAACACTCTCCACCAGAATGACTTTTTAGGCTTTTCTTACATCATTGAAAGATTCATCACCTAAAGTTTCTGACTTTCTAAGGACAAAATTCATGGCAGGGTAGTCAACAGGAGCTTGAGGTTGCTGGCTGCATGCATCTAAAGTCAAAACCCAGAAGAAGACTAATACTGGTGCTCAGACCACATTCTCCTGTTAATTCAAGGCCAGGGTCCTAGTAAACAGACCACACAGTTGGTGTGTCTTCTCTACTCTATGTTCAGAGTCTCACATCTCCCTCTATACTCAAAAGAGGTTTGTCTTCTGACTGACTCTAGGTCCTGTCAAGTTGCCATTTAACAGTAACATTCACGTGACCCCTAGAAATTACAGCCATATCTCATCATGGTAGAATAAATGTAAGTATTTTGCATGTTTGTTTCTTATTCATGTTCACTCTTGTTCTACTCTTACTTTGAGGGAAAGATGGACTGATGTCTTCATGGTACACCTCCCTATCCAAAACAATTCTATGATCCTATTGATTAGTTCTTGGATTAGAAAAAGAGCCACAGATAATTTAGAAATACTAGTAAGAGTAGAGGAAAGTGTTTTTGTAAAGGATAGAAGTTTTTAAAAAATCATAATAGATACCAGTAATGGAGAGAGTGATGAGCTGTCTGAATGGGCATGCCAAGGTCCATACCCACATGCCTTATTATATCGTGTTCCTGTCCAGTTCAGCCTCCATTTCACCAAGGGCTTCCATAGTACTCATGACCATCACTCCCAGTTCATTTTCCCTTTGACTAAGGATTGCAAAGCACTCATCAGTAGTAACATGCCACCAGAGTGCTTTTACATCACCTTTGAATAAGTGTCTGCAACTATCAAGCAACTTAAAATAAACTGTGTGTAATATCTATAAAATGAGACAAATTCTTATCATTTTAGTTCTAAATAAAAAAGGTAAATGATAAAATATCAACAATAATAATTACTATTAGGTACTAGGGTGGATGATAATTGCAGTATGGTTAAATATAGGTTTTCAATTTCAACTTTTTTAAAAATGGTATTTGAAATTCTCCTCAATCATTCAAAGGGGAAGGATTATTACAGCAGAAGGAAGAGCAAATAAGAACACGCTGATGATCACACACGTTGACAACTCTGCCAGGGTTCTTTTAGCATAAGCAATGAAGCTAAGAGTGACAAGGGATGAGCTTTGACAAGTTAGATCAGTAAATCATGACAATGAGGAATGTTGAGAGTCAAGGAAAGAAAGGCCAGTTTGATTCTAAGGTCAAGGAAGGAGAGCGTGTGACACAGGAATATTCACATAATAGAGTGGATATTTCAAAGCACTGAATTAATTGCTCAGGGAAGACACTGCCACTCCTTGATGTCCTTTGGGCCAATGACATCAGTATCAGCTGAGAACTTGTTCAAAATGCAGAGTTTTTTGTTTCTTTTTTTTTTCATCCTGTTCCAGTCCCACTGAACCATAATCTACATTTT
>PVHP010048458.1:0-12521 GCA_004024765.1 Zapus hudsonius
TCTCTCTCTCTCTCTCTCTCTCTCTCTCTCTCTGCTTGAAAATTAATAAATAAAATATATTAAAAATTTATTATAATTGTGTTTATTAAATTGTTAAAAAAAACCAAACCTTTAGTGTCATCTGGAGGCTGAGGTAGGATGGATGTTAGTTCAAAGCCTCTGGGATTGTAGGCCTGAACCATCACACCCCTCTTTCCTTTTTGGAGCATAGTGTTGATAGACTTCATACTTTTGGGGAGGTGATGGCTCCCTGAGGAAAGAATCTCAATTCTGAGAGAGCTAAGTGAGGACATGGAGCCTTGTGAGTAAAGCTACGAGGAACTGGGCTAGGCTCACAGCGGAGTCTTTAAGCACTAATTTAGGCTATATTTCAGGAGTCAGGTGGGTTCTGGAAAGAACAAAAGACAACAGTCCAGGCCTACCATGTATGTACAGCAGTGACTTAAGGTCAATAGAGCAGAGTTACATTCACCCGGCAGGGAAGCACTTTCCCAAGGGTTGGGACTGGGGAGAGGAGAGCTGGAGAGTGACCATCTGGGGTTTTGGCAACACAGCACTATTGGGTCTTGCCCTAGGCTCAGAACTCCAGTGGAGTAAATATTTTCAGAAGCTCTCCTTGAAAAGTTGGCACCAGTCAGAATTTTATCGCCTATTGACAAGCTATAAAGTAAAGCTGGTGATGGTGAAGACCAGTTAAGAAATTGCTGGCGAAGGAGGATAAGGAATTCCAGGCCAGCCAGGGCTACACATATCCATTCTCTCTCTCTCTCTTTCTCTCTTTCTCTCTCTCTCTCTCTTTCACACACACAAATTTAAAAAAAAAGCTCAGAATCCTATCTAGCATTTCTTCTTTATATATTTTTGTTTTTCCAGAGAAGGTCTCTCTCTAGCCCAGGCTGACCTAGAATCCACTATGTAGTCTCAGGGTGGCCTCGAACTCACTGCAATCCTCCTACCTCTGCCTTCCAGATGCGGAGATTGAAGGTATGAGCCACCAGGCCCCACCCCCTAGCTAGCATTTCTTTTCCTTTCTCTTACTTTTCCAAGGTTAATGTCCAATGACAGCCAGCAACAAGGTTCCCACATTTCTACTGAAATGAGGAGGCAGATGACACACCAGCTTTAGCCATGTTCTTTTATCAAGTTGTTTGCACTGGGTTGGTGGGAAAGGAGTTCTCCCACCCACCACAGAGCCCTTGCCAAGGAGGAAGCTGGGGTTCAGCAGCTGCTGCAGTGACTGGGGTACACGTCCCAGTGCAGGCCAATGGCATTAATGAGGGAACCGGCTCGGCCGCTGATGAAACGGAGTACGGTGTTGGGGTGCAAGGGAACGGCATTGAAACTTGTGCCCGTGTCTTTTCCAAAAGGCAGGTAGCGGCCCTTGTCTGTCACGAAGACCAGCTTCCTCAGATAATACTTGTACTTGCCAGACACCTGGATCACCGATTCCCCGGGGTGCAGAAAGATCTCCTCCAGGTCTCCCTGCTTGCCACCCACATAATCACTCCACACCTTGCCATAACGCACCTGGAGACTGGAGACAGGTGAGGAGAGAAGAAAGGGAGATCAAAAGTCAGGACTGACCAATGTGATGGCGCACGCCTTTAATCCCAGCACTTGGGAGGCAGAGGCAGGAGGATCACTGTGAGTTTGAGGCCAGACTGGGACTACAGAGTGAGTGTCAGATCAGCCTGGGACAGAGTGAGACCCTATCTCAAAAAGATTTTAAAAAAGAAATTAGGACCTCTTGGCCTTCTTGCTGACACCTTCAACCTGGTGGGTGACAGAGAGAATGAGTCCTTTGTATCCCCCCCACACACATAAACACCATGCAAAGGCTGAGCAAGCCCTTGAAGATCATACAGAGACTTTCAGTTCCTCTTTTGCTGGCAAACAGGGAAAACAAGTTGTCCAGATCACCCAAAGCACAAGTGGCAGGGCTTGACTTTAAAGTCCAGGATCCTCCCGTGCCTCCTCCTCCCAGTTGGAAACAGCAAACAGATTTTCAAACACTGGAAAGTCTCATGTGTGACTAGGGAAAGACTGGCCAATGCAATCTCATGATGCAGGGCTTGGCTCAAAAGGAGACACAGTTGCCTCTGCATATGGTGAAAATTTTCCAGCTCTATCTGGGATGGGGTTGTCCCAGAAGAGACAACAAGGGAAGATGATGGAGGGTGCCTGACAGGAACACTGGAAACGAGGTTTAAACCTCAAACCGGAGTCAACCTAGACAGCTTGAGGCCCCTATAATTTATTGAATTAAATAGATGTGATCCAAAGTGAGAACTTTCTTATTTAGTAAAATCCTAGAGGGACCCCCAAACCACAGAAACCTGAAGACCCTTACCCTACAATATAGTATCGGTTGACGCGGACACGGATGGCAGTGATGGGGCCTTCCAACTGGTTGCCAGAATGAGAGAATCGCTCTCCTCCACCACCTCCATACTCTCCATTATAGGAGGAGGACCTGGCCTGAACTGAAGGAAAAAGAAGGGTTGGAGGGAGAAATAGCTCTCCATTCCTCCCAACTACCTCCATTCTTCTCACCACCCCAAGCCAGAGTCTGAAAGCCTTGATTAACAGCAGGGAAGGGCTAATCTCCCATGACCCCATCACCAGGCTGTGGCATCTTACTTACTGGCATTGGCAGAGGCCGAGGCACAAAGAAGAGCTAGGAGAGCAATGCTCAACATTCTGGGGCTGCAATGGGAAGAAGAGAGAAAATAAAGGTTGACACTTTTCCCTTTGAACTTCACTCACCCAGGCGTCCCTGGCCTGTGGTTTAAACACAGGCTTTTCATCTTTCCACTCAGATCTAGCAGAACCAGTCTGGAGCCTAGAGAAGATTTTCTACTGATAGTCCTGTTTCCCCCAGATGCTATCTTCTGGGTCCCCAATCCTCCAAAATCTCCCTGGTGCTTCCTCTTCCCTATCCAAAAACAAACAGAAAAATATTCTAACTTTATGAATGAAGTCCCATTCCACCTTGGCACAAAGCGGAAGAGGCAGAGGTCATCTCCTAAGCACAGAGATGATTGAGTGTATCAAACCAGGGATGGATATGAGCAAAACCTACCTGAAGCCAACCTGTGATACATTAGCCTGGTTTATGGGGCATTGAAGAAATAGTTAAAGCCTGGCAGAAGGGACTGTGCCAAACCCAGTGTCCAAGCGGTTCTGATGGAATTGGGACAGGCTGAGAGGTGGCAGGAATTGGGCTGAGATCAAGACATTAGATCCCAGGCATCTCGTCTAGTTGTCATAATCCTTTCTCCACAAACCAAACCTGGCCATTCCCATTTCTCTGAGCATCCCTGGTGTCCTCTTCATTCCTTCCACTGAAACCAGGCTTCTTTGTACCCACAACTAGCTCAGGTCAAAGTCCTGACACTCAAGTCTCCCAGCCAGAATCCAGGCATCCTCTTTTCCAGTTCAGATTTGAATACACCCTAATTCACCCCTACCTGGCAGGTTCAGATGCAAAATAATTCCCCAGAAACTTCCAGATCTTTTATACTAGGCCCAAGTCCTACCCCTGTTCTTTATCGTGTGAACCTCACCTCCTGAGCAAACATGATCGATCTCTTAGGATCAGGTGTCAGTCATGGTCTGGAACATTTTATCCTGCCCCTCCCCAAAGGGTTACAGGTGGTGAGGTGGGGTCCACTCCAGGTTAATTGCTAAATTACTGAAAGGATGGAATAAATTTGCTGAAAGTCGCCAATGAAGGGTCAGTAGCTCTGGGCGGGTAAGGCAGCTAGTGCAAAGAGTGTAATTTAGTGGTGATTCATGCCTGTAATTCCAACATTCCATAGGCTGAGGCAGGAGGATGGTTCAATTGAGGCCAGCCTAGGCTACATTGTAAAACCCTGTGTCAAAACAAATACAAATAAGCAAACAAAAGAGGGTGCAATCTGAGGTGCTGGTGGGAGGCTCGCCCTCCTCTGAATGTTCTGCAGGTACTCTTGTCAGCTGTCACAGTAAACATTGCCCTTTCCAGGCATTTGAAATATATTTTCTCCCAGAAAGAAAATACACTCCCAAGCCAGGCATGGCACACGCCTATAATCCCAGAAGTCGGGACATTGAGGTCGGAGGATCGCCATTAGCTCAAGGCCAACCTGGGACTACAGAGTGAGTTCCAAGTCAGCCTGCACTAGAGCGAGACCCTGCTTCAAAAAATGGGGTGGGGGAATACACTTCTAACACCTTCGAATGTACAGTGCCTACTATTTGCCTGTCATTTTTTCTCTTTTGACATTATTTTAACACCTATACTACAGATTGTGCTGTAATTAATATTTTGCCATACTTGAGTTTTCCTCTAATCCCACATCTATTCATCCTCAATCTTCTAAAGCCTTATCAAGCCTAGGAGAGAAATCTAGAAGGGGAACATAGGGCTGCCAAGTGTGATGTGGATACTGAGTCTGCAAAATGCAACCTCTCTCTCCCAGCTGTAGCCAGTCTAGTGGGAAGCTGAGGAATAAGTGTTACAGGCTCTCCTCTGTGGATAGTTCTGGACTTTGGGTCCTCAGAACTCCTGGGTACCATGATTGTAGACCACCCAAGATAGCTAGCTGTTCCTTTTCTTGGGTCTGAAACAACCCCAGAGATGATGCCATCAATTTCTTCTCTTCTAGGAATCAGTCCTAGGTCCTTCTCTTCTCCGACGGATTCTTCTCAACCTAAAGTCCCTAGCATGGACCCCTGAGTCCTAGCATTGGACTCATGTTAGCCTGGCCCTTTGATCCCTCTGAGTCAGCAGGGCCTTCCAGAGGGGAGGCTGGAGCCTAGGGAGGGGCTAAAATAAGCAGTATCAGTCCTTAATGACCAGCAGCCCCTTCCCTTGCAGGCTTACCATCTGGGGTGGAAATCCATCCCAGATAGCAAAGGGAGTCCTGCCCTGAGGAACCGGAAACAGGGCAGGGCTCATGAATGGTAGATCTTGGGAATGGAGCCAGACAGCTGCCAAGGACACTTCTATTTCACTTCTCCCTCCTATCCTTTCTCCAAGTTCAAGATAAGTATATCCTGGTGACATAATTTTGGCAGCAAAGAGGTCTGGAGAGATTATGCTAGGAGATAGGAATATGCAAGGAGAATGCCCTCATAGTTCCAGGCATGACATAGCCAGAACCTTCAGGATATAGATACCCCAAACTTCCCACAGCTTCACATCATTGCTCCTACCTTACCTAGGCAGAGTCTAGAATATTCCATTACCTGGTCCTTGGGTTAAGCAAGTTCTCAGTCTCCTTTCCGACCTGCAAAATATTCCTTTTGTGGGAAGGATCTCAAGGCCCCTCTTCTGTCCATCTGGAGACAGGAAAAACCACTGTATAACCACTGGGCAACTCTGGGATTTGCTCTCTGATATAGTGATGGGAGTCAGAAGGAGAGGGTAATGGCAGTAGCTTCTACCTCACAAACTCCTGATGTTCTACTTTATCTTTAACCCATGTGCCAGCCAGGGACTTCATACCTCCTAAAACCTAGAAGACACTGCTTCAAACCTCAACCCATTCCCAGCTCTATAGGTGATGAAAGGCCAATGCCCATCCAAAGCTTTTTTTTTCAATTTTTAATTTTTTTTGTTTTGTTTTGTTTCTCGAGGTAGGGTCTCACTCTAGTCCAGGCTGACCTGGAATTCACTGTGTAGTCTCAGGGTGGCCTTGAACTCACGGCAATCCTCCTACCTCTGCCTCCTGAGTGCTGGGATTAAAGGTGTGCGCCACCACACCTGGCTTTTATTTATTTTATTTTTTTAAATATTTTATTTATTCATTTTCAAGCAGAGAGAGAGAGAGAGAGAGAGAGAGAGAGAGAGAACGCACACCAGAGCCACCACCTTGTGAGTCTGGCATATGTGGGTACTGAGGAATTGAACCCTGGGCCTTAGGCACTGGAGGCAAGTGCCTTAACCGCTGAGCCATCTCTCCAGCCCCTGGCTTTTATTTTTAAAATGTTATAACAGGTTATGCTTTTTTATCTCCTTGCCCCAGCTCCTGTTACCTTGGGGCCCTCCTCAGTGGGGTTATGGTATTCACTGGGGTGTCCTGAAGGCCGCAGTTAGTCCCTGTGGGGCAAGGGAAGGTGCAGATGTTCCTCCGGGTATTTCTACCCACTCTTTGGTCTCCCCATCTTTCTGCCCCCTCTTCTGAAATGTCACCTGAGCCATGCCAGGCCTGTTGGCAATCTGATTTAGTGTTCTCTGTAGCCTTTCCAAAGCTTTTTGCTACTATAGGGAAACGCATTTTTCTCTATCTTCCCTGCCTCCTTGGCAAAGCAACTCACTCACCCCATGTTGATCTCTATGTTGGTGGCTCCATTTGTAAGGCTAGAGAGGTAGCAAGGAACAAGGGCAGCAGCCTCCCTCAAGGAACTTCCATTCCAGGGACAGGAATCAGACAGTTGGATAAGTTACTGCACGATACAACTGAGCCATGAGAGCTAAGAGATGACTAAGCATGATGAGGGTGTGAAGGGAGCTGGGGAAGATGCTCTTCCAGCTGGGGGGCTTCTCTGCATGAATAATTACTGGGAAGAGACCAGATTGAACTGATGGAGAGCAGTACAGATGTTTGGGTGAAGGCTGGTTCTGACAGAAGGTCTGAATCCCAGAGCAGGAAGTATATGTGAAGAATCTGGAAGAGCAAGGAGGGTGAAATGTTGTGTGGTAAACAGGGAGTCGTAGTCAGTCACACGCCCCTGGGATGAATCTCCAAACCAGGCACAATTTGGGGGAGGAAAGTACTTATTGAAGTAACAGACCCAGGGGAAGTTAAGGAAAAAGACTGGCTCCCTTTCACAGAAGCAAGCAGAGAGAGAGAGAGAAATCCACCACCAGCACCTCAAGCAAGCAAGCGCACTGTAACACTGTGATTCACAAAATAGCAGGACTTCTAGGCTTGGGTTCTGGATGCTGTTTTGCATATGTATGCCTAGAATTTTGCATCCAATTTAGAAATACCTCAGGGCAAGACCCCAAGAGGCCAAGCTAAAGTGACACTTCCTCCAGCCAGAAGGCTGAAGACAATTCACAATTACAATAAACACAATTATATAATAAGTTCTATTGGGGGACATCTATTCAAACTATCACACAGGGGGAGGAGGAACAGGAGGTGAAGTTTGGGCATTAGCCAGTGGGCAGATGATGCAGGCCTGGGAAATCAGGATTAAAAGTTTGCCTGCTATTGTGAGAGGAGAGGCAAAGAAAAATTTTGGGTAAAGGAGTACTTGATGCTATTTTCATGTCTGGATTCAAATAACGTGGAGAGTGGATGAGGCAAAGATAAGAGAGGAAATGGCAGGCTCTAACAGGATTGGAATGAACCTTCTCCCGTCTCATCAAGTCCTTCCTTCTTCCCTCCTCTTCCTCCTCCTCCTCCTTCTTTTAATTTTTATTTTGAGGTAGGGTCTCGCTCTAGCCTAGGATGCCCTAGAATTCACTCTATAGTCCCAGGCTGGTCTCTAACTCACATCTATCCTCCTACCTCTGCTGGGATTAAAGGTGGCAACACCCTCCCGGCTAATCATTGCCATTCTTAATAGTAACGTGATATATTTTAACTAGTCTTAAAATTTAGCTCTCCAAGGAGGTTCCTGAGGTCCCTAAAACATTACAGGCCATTGTCAAGGCTCTTGGTTGCCCACCAGAAAAAGATGGTAAGACCCTATTGCTGAAGACTCCACATGCTTGGGCTGCAGGCCACTGAGAAACCAAGCTGGAGCTGAGCTGGAAGCCTCCTTCCTCTTAACCAGATGACAGAAAGCTGGAAAAAGCTCTGGCTGCATGCAGCCCTATGGGAGAGAGAAGTCATCAACGGTGGTGAACATCAGTGGACCTTGCAAGCCTTAAGACTGGCCAGCCAGGCCAAATGTGCCGACTGGGGCAATAGTGGCATATTTATTGTGGGGGAAACCAACTACTCTCTAATTAGACTGGAGGCCTGCCTGGTTCTGAAGACCTAGTCAAAAGCTTATGGCGGGGGAGCTCATGAACCCTAGGAGAGTAATGCCTGCTGTTGTCTGGCTAAATACATAATTAAGCCCACCAAATTGCCTCATAAGCACTTTTTTAAAAATGTTCATATCCGCCGGGCATGGTGGTGCATGCCTTTAATCCCAGCACTTGGGAGGCAGATGTAGGAGGATCACCATGAGTTCAAGGCCACTCTGAGACTACATAGTGAATCGTCAGCCTGGGCTAGAGTGAGACCCTACCTCGAAAAAAATGTTCATATCTATATAATAATGCTACTCTCACTTTTGTTTGGAGAAGCTTCTCTTTTTCAGATGGTGGTGACCACTGGGATAACTCATGCTTTCCCTCACGCTTTGGGCTTTTTCCCTTCTCCAAGCTCCTGATCCAGCAAACCCCTCTTTCTTTCTTTTTGGAAATGCTCTCACTCTTAGGAGTCTTTTTCTGTATTTTCCTTAATAAAGTCTGCTTTTACCCTGCTCATCCTCATCTCTTCTGTATTCCTTAATGCATTTTTTTTTTCTTTTGGTTTTCAAAGTAGTTTCTTCCTCTAGCCCAGGCTGACCTAGAATGTACTATGTAGTCTCAGGCTGCTTGCGAACTCATGGCAATACTCCTACCACTGCCTGGGTGCTGGGATTAAAGGCATGTGCCACCATGCCCAGCAATTCTTTGGTTTGGGACTAGATTTAAAACCCCAAGACACCCCATTGCTTTCAAAATGCAGCAACATCAGGGGCTGAAGCAGAAGGAATGTAAATTCATGGTTAGTATGGGCTACATAGTGACACTCTGTCTCAAAATAAACAAATAAACAAACAGTATCAAAATAGATTTCCAAGCTAGACGTGGTGGCACATGCCTTTAATCCCAGCACTCGGGAGGCAGAGGTAGGAGGATCGCCGTGAGTTCAAGGCCACCCTGAGACTACATAGTGAATTCCAGGTCAGCCTGGGCTAGAGCAAGACCCTACCTCGAAAAACCAAAAAAAAAAAGAAAAAAAAAAAAAAGATTTCCAAACAATGGAATATCTGTTTCCTGTTTGGAACAAAACATTCTCTACCTTCTTTTTTATATATTGGGCCTCCTTGCACAGAGGAAAACAGGGCCTGCCACAAAAACACATTTGAGCACTGCTTTCTGTCATCCTTAACTGCTCCAATAAATCAAGTTTAGCCAGCAAAAGTGACATTAACCAAGTTATGCCCTGTGTTCTCTGCCCCACAGCCCAGCCCAGAGAGTGGTCTCCAGCCTCAAGCCCTTCCCTCCAGCCCACCTTGCCTTTGGCTTTAGCTCTCTTCTCCCAGCCCCTCCCTCCTCTTCAAATAGAATTCACCATTCCCTGCTCTCCTGATGACCTTCCTGCATTTCTCTGTGGCTCTAATTGCCCTACGCTGTAATTTATCTGTTTACATACAACCCTCTTGACTACACTGAGAGCTCATTCCAAGACAAGGGTCAGGTCTTCATCCTGTCTGATTCACTCTGCATTCCCTACTCCTAGCATCACACCTAGCTCAGTACTCACACCATCTCCTTGGTGAATAGGCAGGCAGTGCCTGTAATCTAAATTACACTGAGTCTCTTGGTTTTCTTTCTTTTGTTTGTTTTTTTGAGGTAGGATCTCACTCTAGCCCAGTCTGACCTGGAATTCACTATGTGGTCTCAGGCTGATCTCGAACTCATGCTGATCCTCCTACCTCTGCCTCCCAACTGCTGGAGTAAAGTAGTGTGCCACCACGCCTGACCTAAAGCAAATACTTTATTTATTTATTTATTTACTCATTCATTCATTCATTGGCACACAGGCCTCTTGCTCCAGAAACAAACTGCAGACACTTGTGCCACATTGTAGCATTGGGCTTTACATGAGTCTGGGGTATCGAACCTTGGTCTCTAGGCTTGGCCAGAAAGTGCCTTTGTTGAGTTATTCCCCCAGTCACTTTTTTTCTAGACCGTTTCTTATTGTATCTTTTAGCACCCAATACTTGGACAAAATAAGGAGTTTCATTTTGACATTTTCTTTCTTTTTTTTTTTTTTCTAGTTAGAAACATTTTTTTTTCTTGGTTTTTCGAGGTAGGGTCTCCCTCTAGCCCAGGCTGACCTGGAATTCACTATGTAGTCTCAGGGTGGCCTTGAACTCATGGTGATCCTCCTACCTCTGCCTCCCGAGTGCTGGGATTAAAGGCGTGCGCCACCACGCCCCGCCTAGTTAGAAACATTTTAATTCAATGTGTCAAATAAAATACCACATTTTCAGACCATAAAATGTTGATACAGGGCTGGAGAGATGGCTCAGCGGTTAAGGCACTTGCCTCCAGTGCCTAAGGCCCCAGGTTCAATTCCCCAGGACCCACATAAGCCAGACCCACAAGGTGGTGGCCCTGGTGTGCTCTCTCTCTCTCTCTCTCTCTCTCTCTCTCTCTCTCTCTCTCTCTCTCTCTCTCTCTCTGTATCTCTCTGCTTGAAAATGAATAAATAAAATAACAAAAAAAAAAAAAAAAGCCGGGCATGGCGGCACATGCCTTTAAAAAAAAAATGTTGATACATTCAACAAATATCATCTTACTGCTGTGAATTTTACAGAGTAGTAATTCAGATCCATTTTGATTGCAAGATATTTCCTAGATTATAGCTTCCAGACACCACAAATCCCTTATAATAATGTAAACAAAATAAATGTCCCCTAACAGGTGAACTTGAGAACATCAGTCCATTCTTTCGGGACTTGCACTTCTGCGTGGACTTTCTGATGGGGAAAGACTTCTTTTTGGAGATGGTGATCTGGACTTTGATTGTCGGGTTTTGGTCGTGAAAGAGACCTGAATCTTGATCTTGACTTTGACAGGGAATGGAAATACTACCTAGATCTTCTGAGTGAAGAAGATCTTGATCTATGAAGAGACACAGATTTTTTTGTTTGTTTTTCGAGGTAGGGTCTCGCTCTAGCCCAGGCTGACCTGGAATTCACTCTGTAGTCTCAGGGTGGCCTTGAACTCACAGAGCCTCCCACGCCCGCCCACAGATCTTGATCTCCATCCCCTGCTTCTGCTGTGTGAGCGAGAGTATCACCTTCTTTTTCTTTTCTTTTCTTTTCTTTTGAGGCATGTTGTGATATTTCTATACGTGCATATAATGTCCTTTGGGTTTTCTGTAGTTTCTTATTTATAATCCTTTAGTGAAAGTGCATTGGGAAGGATACTGGACATGAAGCCAATTCTGATTTGATGTCCTCATCCAGCTCTCCTACTTGTGTGAGTCTGAAGTCATTTCATTCTCTGGAGCTTATATTTCTGCATTTGTAAAGTGAGAAGAAAACCTCAATGGCAGGTACATATGTGTACAGGCTCCTGTGCATGTGTATGCATGTGCAGGTGGGGCCAGAGAACGAACTCAGGTCACATTACCTGGTGGCTACAGGCGAGCCGGAGGGAAGGGCTTGAGGCAGCCATGCCAGCTGTTTATGTGAGTCCTGGGGATAGAACAAGAGTGGTCTCTTGGGTCTTCTTAGACCCTCATGCTCAGGCAGGAAATGCTCTTAATTGCTGTGTCATCTCTCCAGTGTGATCTCCAACTCATAATCCTTCTGACTCCACCTCCAACACTGGAATTAAAGTATGAGCTACCACACATGGCTGAGATCTGACATTTTAGATCAGATCTCCTAGGAAGAAGCTAGGATATATAGTATTACCCCTTCCCTTAAGAGTTAATCCAAATGGGCATGAAAATGCCCCTCAGAAAAGTGTCTGTTGTAGGGACTTTAAGAAATAGTATATTCAGGGCTAGAGAGATGGTTTAGTGGTTAAAGGCACTTGCTTGCCAACCTGACAACCAGGTTCAATTGCTTGAAAGCCTGACAACCCAGGTTCAATTCCCCAGTACCCACATAAAGCCAGATGCACAAAGTGGCGCATGTGTCTGGAGTTTTTTTGAAGTGGCTGGAGGCCCTGGCCTGTCCATACTCATTCTGTCTGCCTCTGCACCCCCCCAGTAAACAAAAATTTTAAAAACTGGAAGAAATTAAATAGTATATTTTGCCGGGTGTGGTGGTGCATACATTTTATCCTGGAACTCAGGAGACAAAGGTAGGAAGGTTGCCCTGACTCGAAAAACCAAAAAAATTTTTTTAAAAAATCCAAAAATAAACAGATATAAAATAAAAATAAATAGGGGCTGGGGAGATGGGCTCAGCAGTTCAAGATTCTTTCTCACAAAGTCTGACAGCCCAGGTTTGATTCTCCAGCACACACATAAAGCCAGATGCACAAAGTGGAGCGTGAATTTGGAGCTTGTTTGCAGCAGCATGAGGCCCTGGCAGGCCCATAAGCTCTAGCTCTCAAATAGCTAACTACAAATCAAAGTAAGAAAATGGTCAGGGCTGGAGAGATGGCTCAGTGGTTAAGGCACTTGCCTCTAGTGCCTAAGGCCCTGGGTTCAATTCCTCAGGACCCACATAAGACAGACCCACAAGGTGGTGGTCCTGGTGCTCTCTCTCTCTCTCTCTCTCTCTCTCTCTCTCTCTCT
>PVHP010048459.1:0-12516 GCA_004024765.1 Zapus hudsonius
ATGACTTTTTCCAAGTTCATCCATTTTCCTGCAAATTATTTCATTTTTCCTCACTGCTGGGAGGAATTCCCATGTCTTCATCAGTTGATGGGCATCTGGGCTGATTCCAGTTCCCAGCTACTGTGAATAGAGCAGCAAGCATGGCTGAGCAGGTGCTTCTCTGGTAAAGAGTAGACTCTTAGGATATATGCCCAGGAGTCAAATAATAGATGTAATTTCAGATTTTTGAGGAGTCTTTACACTGATTTCCATAGTGGCTGTAAAAATTTGTTCTCCCACCAGCAGTGGGTGAAGGTCCTCTTTCCCCACATCCCCACCAGCATTTGTTATCATTTGATGTTTTGTTTTGGTTTGGTTTTTCAAGGTAGGGTCTCACTCTGGCCCAGGCTGACCTGGAACTCACTCTGTAGTCCCAGGCTGGCCTCGAATTCGTGGCAGTCTAGAGTGCTGGGATCAAAGATATACACCACCAATGCCAGGCATTTATTTATTTATTTATTCATTCATTCATTCATTCTATGATTACCAGTATGACTAGAGTGAGATCAAATCTGAGAGTCATGTTAATTTACATTTCCAAGGTGTTTACTGGCCAATTGCATTTCTTCCTTTGAGAATACTCTGTTCAGTTCCCTGCCCCCCCCCCTTTTTTTTTTTTTTTTTTTTTTTTTGGTTTTTCGAGGTAGGGTTTTGCTCTAGTCCAGGTTGACCTGGAATTCACTATGTAGTCTCAGGGTGGCCTTGAACTCATGGTGATCCTCCTACCTCTGCCTCCCGAGTGCTGGGATTAAAGGCGTGCACCACCATGCCTGGCTACCCTGCCCCATTTCTTTTGAGCGAATTGCTTGATTTGTTTTTATTGCTTAGGTTTTTGTTATTGTTGTTGTTGTTCTTTATTATATTCTAGATATCAAACCTGTCAGATGTATAGCTGACAAAGATTTTCTCCCATTCTGTAGGTTGTCTGTTGACTTGGTGGTTTGCTTGTCTCTACAATAGCGTTTTAGTTTCTTGAGATCCCAGTGGTTGAGTGTCTAATTCCCTGAGCTGCTGGGGTCTTACTCCGAAAATCTTTACCTATGCCTATATCTTGGGGCGTTCTCCCTATTTTTTCTTCTAGTCATTTTAGAGTTTCAGATCTTATGATGAAGTCTTTGATCCATCTGGAGCTGACTTTGTGCAGGTGAGGGAAGAAGGTGTAGATCCGTTCTCCTACGTGTGGCTCTCCAGTCTCTCCAGGACCACTTGTTGAAGACAGTCTTTTCTCCAGTGCGCATTGTTGGCCTCTTTGTCAAAGATCAGGTATCTGTAGTTGCTAGGACTTATGCCTGGGTCTTCTGTTCCATTGATCTGTGCCTGCTTTTGTGCCAGTACTGTGCTCTTTCTTTCTTTCTTTTTTTTTTTTTGTTTTTTTTTTGTTTTTCGAGGTAGGGTCTCGCTCTAGTCCAGGCTGACCTGGAATTCACTCTGTAGTCTCAGGGTGGCCTTGAACTCATGGTGATCCTCCTACCTCTGCCTCCCGAGTGCTGGGATTAAAGGCATGCGCCACCACGCCCGGCTTGTGCTCTTTCTTTCCTTTCTGTTTTTATTATTATTATTATTATTATTATTATTATTATTATTATCATTATAGCTTTGTAGTATATCTTGAAATAAGGCATAGTGTTACCACCAGAGGTATTTTTTTTGCTGAGGATATTGTTGGTTGGGACCTTTTGTGTTTCCATATGAATTTGAGGCTTATTTTTCCTACTCTATGAAGAACGCTGCTGGGGTTTTGATTGAGATTGCATTGAATCTGCGTATTGCTGGCTTTTGATAGGATGGCCACTTTCACAATATCAGTCCTTTCCACCTTCTCGTGTTCTCCTCACATTCTTTCTTCAGGGTTTTAATGTTTTCCTTGTAGAGGTTTTTCACTTCCATGAGCTGCTTTTTATTTGGGTTTAGATTTGGTTTAGGGGGAGCTCAATCACTTAACCTGACATAAAGTTCATGGATTTTCATTTTTTATGTTAAAGATCAGCTGTTTTCACAGATGTGAAGTCTTCTCTCCTAGACACCATGCCACACAAAGAGTGACCTGCTGCCCACTTCACAATGGAGGACTTGGGGAAGACTTTCAGCTCTGAGGAGGAGGAAGCAAGCTACTGGAAAGATCTGGCCATGACCTACAAGCAGAGGTCAGTCCTGCCGAGTCCCCTGCTGGTTCCTCTCAGAAAAGTTAAGGCATGTCTTTGGATGTGTGTTTGTGTGTCTGAGTACACATGTGTGTACACCTGTGGATGTCAGAGGACAACCTCAGGTATCACTCTTAGGCCTGCAGTCACCAATCAGGCTAAACTGGCTGGCCAGTGAGCCCCAGAGGTCCTTCTGTCTCTAACTCCCTGGTACTGGGATTATAGTAACTTGCCACCGTGCCCAGCAATTTTATATGGGTGCTGGGGATCAAACTCAGGTCCTCATGCTTGCAGGGCAAGCATTTTACTTACCCCAGCCCTGAAGCTGTTCCTTGCAGGCCTACTATGTGTTTCCCTGGGGAAAAACTCATCCAGGAAAAAATTGTTACCACACCACACAAAGGAGTCCCCCCCCCCCCCCAAGTTTCAGAAACCCAAGGCCACTAATATAAGGAGCGAAGCTGGGGTTTGAGCTGCAGACTGAGGCTCTAACCGGTCTGCTTTCCATCCATGCTCTGGAAAGGCTTTTGTTCTTTTTTCAAAGCTTTTAAAAAATATATTATTTTAGGGGCTGGAGAGATGGCTCAGTGACTAAGGCAGTTGCCTCCAGAGCCTAAGGACCTGGGTTTGATTCCCCAGTACCCACATAAGCCAGGCGCACAAGGTGACACATGCATCTGGAGTTCGTTTGCATTGGCTAGAAGCCCTGGCGCGACCATACTCACTCTCTCCCCCTTCCCCTCTCCCTCTCTCTCTCTATCTCTGCTTATAAATAAAATTTAAATTAAAATTTTTTTTTTATTTGAAAAAGATGCTGTGGTGGAGAATGGGTGCACCAAGGCCTCTCTCTAGTCATTGCAGATGAACTCCAGATGAATGCACCATTTTGTGCATCTGGCTCCATGTGGATACTAGGGAATCAAACCTAGGTTCTTAGGCTTTGCCTAAGTGCCTTAAACACTGAGCAATCTCCAGCCCTGGAACGGTTTTTAATCTGTTCCTAAATGCTGGATCTGGTCAGATCTTCTCTGGGAGAAGTCTTCACTGTGCAAAATGGACTCTAAAAATTTTTTAAATTTGGGAACAGTGTTTTAGTGTCTATATTTCAAAAGTGTTTGTGCAAGCTATTGGGTTTGGCACTAAGTAGCCCAAGCTAGTCTTGAACCCTTCGCCCTCCTGCCTCAACTGCCTTATGCTAGGATTACAGATTCATGCTATCACATCCAGCTCTAACAAACCTCATCCATAAAATGGGACTGACTAATGATGGTTGAATAAAGGGATGGTCCATAGACTTCACTCAGCAGCACAGTGCCCAGGATATAGTCACTGCTCAAGAAGATTATTTGAAATTCCACCACAGGGCAGAAAATACGCAGGAGGAGCTCCGGGAATTCCAGGAGGGAAGCCGAGAATATGAAGCCGAATTGGAGACTCAACTGCAACAGATTGAGACCAGGAACCGAGACCTCATGTCAGAGAATAACCGCCTCCGCGTGGAGCTGGAGACCGTCAAGGTGAGAAGGCCAAGCCGTGGGGTGTGCTCAGGCCCAAGGCTTGTGGCCAGATGCAGGGCTGGAGGAAGCAACTACTCAGGGTGGGGACCAGCCCCACTCACTCGCTGACGCTTGGTGGGTGACCGTCGTCTACCCTGTGGGAAGTAGGTCATATATGTGTCCCATGGCTTCTCTTGGTGGCCTGTACTGATTCCCCAGAGGACAAAGAGTGTTTCAGAGGTTGGAATAGCTGCGGAATTGCCGATAATATCACACAGTCCAGCGCGGCAGCTTCCAGCTGCATGCGGCTGTTGGAGTGTGCGTGAATGAGAACATTCAGTTCCTCCATTACACTGGCCGCATTCAACTGTTCCATAAGCCCATGTGACTTGTGGATCTCACTGCTGGATACAGAGGCCATATAACATCTCCATCATTCTAGAACATTCTGTTGGACCGTGCCAGTGACAAGCAGGCTTCTCAACTGGGCACTATGGTACTCCCCCATGTCTCTGGCTTTATTTCTATGCTTTGAGTTACCTATGATCAATTGAAATCCAAACAAATTAAATGGAGAATTCCAGATGTAAACTGTTATTATGGTGTTGCATTTACCTTCTCCTCACTGGGACAGGACATCCGACCAAAAGCAGCTTTTGTGAGGAAAGGGTTGATTTCCATTTCCATCCTCAAGGGCAAGTTTCCTCACGGTGGTCAAGCAAGACAGGCCTGAGCAGGAATCCCGGGCCACTTCTCCACAGCAGGAAGGAAGTAGTCTGAGTGGCTCTGAGCACCCAGTGATGAATGAGCCTGAAGGCTTGCCCAGTGACACACTTAAAGGCCCCACAACCTTCCCAAATTGCTACGACGTGAGCCTATAGCGGCCATTTCATTCAAACCTCCCCATATGGAATAACACATAACATATGGAATATTGTTATAATAGTTTTACTATTAATTTCTCAGCGTTTATAAGTTAAACTTCATCCTAAGCATTGAAAAAACATGGCGTCTAGGGGTGTGGTGCTGTCTGAAATTTAGGCATAACAGAGGGTATAGTCACATTCCCCACAGATAAAGGGAAACTGCTCTATTGATACTTGAGGCTGGTCACTGTTGGGAGGAGCTGAGTTTCATGTTGTGGGATGTTGAATAGCATCCCTGGCCTCCATCTGGTGGGTGTCAATTGCCCCTCCCATCCCTAAGGTATTGACAGCCAAAAATTTCTCCAGACATAGCCAAGTACCCAGAGCATCATGGCCTAAAGAGTGGAGATTGTGCCAATTACATCTTTTTTTAAAAAAAGGTTTTCACTTATTTATTTATGAGAGAGAGAGAGAGAGAGAGAGACAGAGAGAGAGAGAGGGAGGGAGGGAGAGGATGAGAATATGAGAATGGGTACGCCAGGGTCTCTTGCCACTGTAAATAAACTTCAGGCACATGTGCCACTTTGTGCATGTGGCTTTATGTGGGTACTGGGGAATTGAACCCAGGCCAGCAGGCTTTGTAAGCATGTGCCTTTAACTGCTGAACCATCTCCACAGCCACCTCCCCCCCCCCTTTTTTTTTTTTTAATTTTTGTTTTTGTTTTGTTTCTTGAGGTAAGGTCTCTGATCTAAATCACTGTATAGTTTAGGCTGGCCTGGAACTCACAGCGATCCTCCTCTCTCTGCCTCCTGAGTGCTGGGATTAAAGGCCCCCATGCCTGGCTCCACAGCCCTTTTTTTAAAAAATACATTTACTTATATGAGAGAAAGAGGCAGAGACAGAGTGAGTGTGGGCGAGACAGGGCCCCTTGCCACTGCACACAAACTCCAGATGGCTGTGCCACTGGCTTTATGTAGGTACTGGGGAATTGAACCCAGGCCATCAAGCTTGCCAAGCAAGCACTTTTAACCCCTGAGGCATCTCTCCAGTCCCCTCTACAGCTATTTTTATTTTTATTTTTAAATATTTATTTATTTGCTAGCAGAGAGAGACACACAGGAGAGAGAGAGAGAAAGGACATACCAGGGTCTCTAGGCACTGCAAACGAACTCCAGATGCATGTGCCGTTTTGTGCATTTGGCTTTATGAGGGTACTGGTGAATTGAACTCAGGTTAGGCTTTATAGGCAAGCACCTTAACCACTAAGCCATCTCCCCAGTCCCCACAGCTATTTTTAAAAATATTTACTTATTTATGAGAGTGAGAGAGCAGGTGTATGTTCTGTGGGGCTTAGCAGGTGACCAAGTGTGTGCTAGGCACCAGAGCTCAGCTCTCAGCTCGTGCTGCCTGGCAGCACCAAGCCAGCACCATACAGATAACACACACGAACCAACGCCTACACTGTTCCCGCTCTGAGGTTTGCTTTCTTAGTAAGTCTGGGCAGGGCCCTGGCAAGTCTGAATCTGTTTCTCTCTCTCTCTTTTTCTCTCTTTCTCTTTCTCTCTCATTTATTTATTTTTGAGACAGGGTAGCCTCATATAGTTGAGTATGACTTTGAATTTATGATCTACCTCCTGAGTGCTGGGATTATAGGGGTGGACCACCACACCTGGGTTACACAATACAGGGGACAGACCAGGTGTCTGGTAGGTAAACACTCTACCAACTGAGCTATGTCCTCATTCCTCTCTCTTTAACTCTTACATAAACTTTGGTGAGCAATCTGGGGGAAAGAGAGATGAACCCTATAGTACATGCCTGGCAGTGAAACATGTGTTTCTTGCCTTCTAGAAGCTTCCTTGGGAAGACAAGCCTAATGTGACGAGGCACTTAGAGAAGCGATGTCTCTCACTAGGCTCTGTTATGAGACTCAAAGGGAGAACAGTCTGCAGGGTTGGGAAGACTAGAACTGAGAGGTCTTTAGTTAGTGTTAAGGTGGGGGGAGAGAGAGAGTGTGTTCAGCCAACGGTTTGTGACTTGGGGGATGTGGATGACATAGAGTTTACCTAGATCCGTCTCAGACAGAGTCAAGAATGAGTGCCATGGAGCTGGAGAGATGGCTCAGCAGTTAAAGGCACTTTGCTTGCAAAGCCTAAAGGCCCAGATTTGATTCCCCAATACCCACATAAAGCCAGACATACAAACTGGTGCATGCGTCTGGAGTTTGTTTGCAGTTTGTATGTGTCTGGTGTGTCCATACTGTCTCTCTCAAATAAATAAATAAATAAATAAATAAGTAAATAAATAAATAACAAATTTAAGAAAGAATGAGTGTCGTGTGGAAGCCTGGAATTAGATTTGCATGGGAGCGATAAATGCATCAGGGATTTGTGGAGGGGAAGAAAGGAGGTCCCCAAGACATTGGCAGCTAAGCAGTGAAGTTTAGGTTTTATGATGGGGCCCAGAGAGCCCAAAGCAGCCATCTGTAGATCACATCCTTTAGTGACTTTTACTCAACTTTCCATCATAAAAACTTGCAAGCACACAGCAATGCTAAAGGTGTTTTTCACCTCTATACTCACCACCTTGGCTCTCCCAACACATTCCCGTACTTGCCTCATGTTACATATGCATGTATC
This sequence comes from Zapus hudsonius, assembly GCA_004024765.1. Lineage (NCBI taxonomy): Eukaryota > Metazoa > Chordata > Mammalia > Rodentia > Dipodidae > Zapus > Zapus hudsonius. The sequence goes on from PVHP010048459.1 coordinate 7,183, forward strand.
CATCCACCCAGTGTTCTTTACACATACATTCCAGGGTAAATTTCTTGCTAGGCAAGTACTCTACCCTGGCCTGTATCTCAGGTCCTCTTTGCTTTTTGTTTTGAGACAGGGTCTTGCCCAGACACCCAAGTTGGTCTTGAACTTATGCTGTAGTTATGGCAGGCTTTGAACTCCTGTCTTTGGTAACTGGGTTATAAGCCTGCATAACAGCCTGATTTGCCTTAAAAGGTTTGCACTGTTTTGAGACAGGGTCTTACTTTAATCCAGGCTGACATCTAAATCTAGACAAAACAAAACCTGGATTTCTGATTTCTTTTGAGAGTTGGAAGGCCTGGCCACATCCAACCTGCATTGGTTCATAAGCAGAGATCTGGACCCCGTATCCTTGAGGGCAAGACATCCTCCACAGATGCTAAGTGAATACCACTCTTGTTGCAGTTAACTTCTAGCTGAGAGAAAGAACCTGACCAAAAGAAGCTTGTGGGGGAAAGGGTTTATTTTGGTTTATAGACTTGAGGTGAAACTCCATGATGGCAGGGAAAACGGTGGCATGAGCAGAGGGGTGGACATTACCTCCTGGTCAACATCAGGTGGACAACAGCAGTAGAGAGTGTGCCCAACACTGGCAAAGGAAGCTGACTATCACCTCCATAAGCCAGCCCCCAGGAACACACCTCCAACAAGGTTTCAGTTCCCAAAGTGTCATCAGCTGGGATCAAGCATTCTGAACACATAAGTTTATGGATGAAACCACCACAGCTCTTCTGACATATTGTTTGACCAGATCGATGAGCCTTGGCAGAAGCTGACTTTATTAGGACCATGTGACAGGTGTGCAAGGCTTAGAGCACAATGGAGGAAGGAATACACCTAAACACTTGTCAGTCACCCACGACAGGTGTGTCCTTTGAGGCAGATACAGAGGCCCGTGAGGGATTAAACAGCATCTATGAGTGCCTCCATCAGCCTGACAGCTTCAGCTCTTGTGTCACAAGTTCAGAGGCGACTCTGAATCTATATGCCAGCAGAGGAGCCTGTCCTCTGCCTCCTCTTGGAATCTGTATTGGAAACAAGACTAGTGAGCTAGGATTCTGTTTCATGTGGAGGGGTCTCTCAGTCACACCTGGGCATTGGCTCATTCTTGGATGTGTTGAGTGCGGTCGACATGAGCTGCTTTTTCCCCAAGTGCAGATGACTTGTTCTCTGGTCTTGGCCAGGAACCTGGAGAGTGAGAGGAGCCCAAGCAGGATGTGGAAGCCCTCCCTGTTGTCACCCTCTGAATGAGCCCTTGGCATTGCCTCTCCGGCAGGGCACTGTGCTGTTTACTGGATTGAGTCAGGAAGAAGAGCTTGCCTCTGTTATTTGTTAACTTGGTGGTGTGTGTGCTCTTCCCTGTCATCTTGGGAGAAGCTAGGAAGGAATTCACAAGGGGAGCCGAGCCGGGTGTGGTGGTGCATGTCTGTAATTCAATTACTTGCGAGGCTGACATGAGTTCCAGTTCAGTCTGGGCTACACAGTGAGACCTTATCTCAAGAAAAGGAAGAGGAACGCGGGTAGGGGAGCAGGAAGGGGTGGGAAGAGGACAGGAGTCAGGTGGGAACTGGACAGTCGTTTGGTGACCTAGATTAAGATGTTAGCATTGTGCTTGTGTGTGTCTCTGGGCGCATGCGTGCAGTGGTGTGCATGTGGAGGCCAGGAGGCAGCCTGCAGGCTGTCTCTCCTGCCTCTTGTTGATTGGAGCTTCCCGGTTCTCCTGACTGCTTCCCATTGCCGTAGGTGCATTGGGATTACAGACACGTGAGTCACTTTGCATCTGGCTTTAATGGGGGTGTTGGGGATCATGTAGAGCAAGCATTTAACCATTGAGCCATCTCCCCAGCCCAGCACGCGGCAGTGAATGTTAGCTGCTCTCGATGAGCAACATCCAAACGTCTGGGTTGGTCCTTGCCCTTGGGAAGCACTAGCTAATCACTGAGCTTCTTTGGTAATTAGTTTCCCTTCTCCCACACTACAGGGTAGGAGCTGGTGTCCTCTTGTGAGGTGTGAGCAACACACAGCATTCCTGGTACTCTTCCAGTACAATGAGAGTGTGTGAGTTGTGGAGGCTGCTCAGAGAGGGTCATGTGGCTCTTTGGACACCCTAAGACTGTGGCCACAGCTCTGGGGCTGGCAGGCACGTGGTCTAGACACGCCTGCTTCGAAGGACTCTCACTGTTCCCAGCACCTTCCATCACTCATTTAAAATTCTAGGTCTGTGGAGAGAAGGTTCTGTTGACTGAGAATAGGGGTGGCTAGGCAAGAGATCTGAGCCACTGCAGGGAGGTGATAAGAAGAGACGCTCCAAAGAGACTAAAATGAGGGACAGAATTCCCCTAAGAAGTCAGGGTGCTGCTGCTAGAGTGGAGGAAGGTGCTCAGTGGCTGAAACCATCAGGTGCCCGTCACAAGGAGAGTGTGCTAGCCACATGTGACCTTCCATAGTGTAAGGCAACCACAGGAAAGAGAGATGAGCATGGTTTGTCCAAGTCTTAAATCACTGACCGGTGTCGGCTCTGCCCTTCAGGAGAAGTTTGAGATGCAGCATTCTGAAAGCTACCGGCAGATCTCAGCGTTGGAGGACGACCTAGCTCAGACCAGAGCCATTAAAGACCAACTGCAGAAATACATCAGGGAGCTGGAGCAAGCCAACGACGACCTGGAGAGGGCCAAGAGGTATGGAGGAGGGAGAACTTGGGTCTCGCTCACCCTTTGCCCTCCAGCAGGGTACCAAGCACTGAGTTGTGCACGGAGAACTCAGCGATGAGCAAGGCCAAGCCATGCCCTGCTGGCTCATGGGAGAAAAGGACAATAGGAAACAAACCTGCTTAATTGTGGACAGCAAGGATGCTGCCAGTCCCAGGGCTGTGGGGCGGGTAACAGAGTCCATCAGTTTACCCCTGATGGAGAACATCAGCAAAGTTTCTCAGAGGAAAGCCATTTGGGCTAAGGCCGGAGCATGAATAACTGTCAGCAGAGAGTGTGTGGTAAGGACAAGCATGTGCTAAGTAAAGAACGTGCAGACAGGATTAGGCTCATTCAGGGTGGTATGAACATGTTCGAAGAACAGTTATTTTCTTTCAATTGTGTGTGTGCGTGTGTGTGTGCGTGTGTGTGTGCGTGTACGTGTGTGTGTGTGTATGAGTGTGGGCACATGTGTACAGAGGTTGATGACGGAGGTCTTTGATCACTGTCCACTTTGTTTATTGAGACAGGGTCTCTCGCTAAACCCTGAGCTTGTGGTTTCAACTTGCCTGGCCATCTCCGGGCCCGTGTCCGCCTCCCGAGTACTGGATGACAGTGACTCTGACCTGCCCTGCCCAGCATTTACATAGGTGCTTCTTTCTGTAGCTAACGCTTTATCCACTGAGCCATCTCCTGAACCCAACAACAGTATTTCTTAAAGTGATATACAATTAAAAAACCAAAACTTTATATATAAATTATAGTAAATTATACACATCTTAGTAAATTTAAAGTTCTATCTGTGTTTAAATTTTCATTGTTTCTGAGTGTTTATGTGTGTGTTCTCATGGACACCTGTACCACAGAGCCGGTGGAGGACAGAGGACGGTGTTCAGGTCCTCGCCTGGCCACCTCATTTGAGGTAGGGTTTCTCGCTCTACAGTCCCAGTCTGCTGGTTTTGTCTGTGCTTCCCATGAGCATCCAAGGAATTCTGTCCTCTTCTCATCTTGCCATCAGCATCATTGTCCTGGGACTATAGAAGCTCGCCTCAGCTTCCAGCTTTTTACATGAGGCTTAGGGATTTGGACAGCAAGGGCTTTAGCCATGGGCCGTCTCCCTAGCTGCCCAGTTAAGGCACTTTTGACAAGTGAGCATCTTAAGCCCTCCCTCCCATCGAGACATGGAACACTTATGCTGGTCTCAAAGAGCCTCACATTTAGTGGTTGCTTACAGGACAGGTTTTCAGTCTGCTGAGTTAGTATGTATCACCTCCTACAAAATGTAACAACTTTGCAAGTTACAGTCTTGTTTACCATCATTGCACATCATGCTGTAATTACAGCCTCTGTTCATCCATAGATGCTGTACAGTTCATGCTGCATTGTTCTAGTTTCTTCTTTAAAAGTCATGTCTTGGGCTGGGAATGTAGCTCAGTTGGTAGAGCTGGGCTAGCATGCCGAATCCCTGGGCTTGGTCCTCAGCACCGCATACGTGGGGCACCGTGGTGCAGACTTGGCATCCTAGCACTCAGGGATTGAGATGGAGGTTGAAGAGTTAGTAGTTCAAGGTCATCCTTGACTACACAGTGAGATCGAGGCCAGCCTGGGGTACACGAGATGCCTGGCTGGAAGCGTAGTTTCACCAGATGGGTAGAACTCTGGACTGATAAGTTGGAGTTTGTTTTCCTCCTGGTGTTAGAAGGTGATGGTATATGGTCTTCTGTCTCTGTGTTCCCAGTCAGAAATCAGTGATGATTTGTATTGTTGCTCTTTCTCTCTATATAAAGCACTTTTTTCCCTCTATGCTTATATTCTCGCCATTTCAGAGAGTGTGGGCATGCCAGGACCTCTTATCACTGCAAACGTACTCCAGATGTGCACCATTTAGTGTATCTGGCTTTACATGGTGACTGGGTAATTGAACCTGGCCTGGCAGGCTTTGCAAGCAAGCACCTTCAATGGCTGAGCCATCTCTTACAGCTCTGGATGTGGTTTTTATTTGTACTTATCCTGATGGGTGTTTGCTGAGCTGCTTTAATCTATGAACTTGTCTTTTATCAAATTTTTGTTTGTTTCTTTTTGTTTTTCGAGTTAGGGTTTGCTCTAGCCCAGGATGACCTAGAATTCACTACGTAGTCTCAGGCTGGCATCTTTTGTCAAATTTAACAGGGGTCACTCTCCCAAAGATTTTTTTTAAAATATACTGCTCATTCTTAATTTACTTTCCTTCTGAAATACCATCTGTACCCATTTATTGATTGATTAGATCTTACTCTAGCCCAGGCTAACCTAGCACTCCCTTACCCAGGCTGGCCTTGAACTCATGGTGCTCTTCCTACCTGTGCCTCTTGAGTGCTGGGGGTTAAAGGTGTGGGGTTAAAGATGTGCACCACCAGCCTGACTCCTGTTTCCTTTTGACCCTGTGATACAAGTCTCTGGGTTCTCTGGTCTTTTTTTTTTTTTTTTTTTTGTCTTGTGTCTTAAGTTGAATAATTTCAATTGTTCAAGTTTTAAGTTCTCTTCCAGTCTGCTGTGGAACTGGATTAATGTTTGATTTTAAATATATTGTATTTTCAGAACTAGAATTTCTACGTGTGTGTGTGTGCGCGCGCGC
>PVHP010048460.1:0-12515 GCA_004024765.1 Zapus hudsonius
AGAGAGAGAGAGAGAGAGAGAGAGAGAGAGAGAGAGAGAGAGAGAGAGAGAGAGAGAGAGAGAAGGGGTGTTCCAGGGCCTCCAGCTGCTGCAAACAAACTTCAGACACATGCACCACTTTTTGCATCTGATTTTATGCAGGTACTGGGGAATCAAACTCAAGTCATTAGGCATTGCTGACAATTGCCCTAATTGCTGAGCCATTTCTCCAGTTTGGCTTATCTATTCTTATGTTTCCCCTTGTAGCTGTTAACATGGCTTCTTTCCTATAGCTATATTAGTTGATTCTCTCTTCCAGGGCTACAGCCTTCATGACCTACATTTTTTCTGCTTGGGATAGTAAGAGCTTCCTCCTGTTAACAATTCCTGAACCATTCCTTGATTTTCTCTTGACCTTGTTCATGGATCTGTAGACATTGCCTTCATTAGATGATACTCAGGTAAACCCATTTGAGTATGCCATTTTGTTTCTTGCTACATTGAGCTAAATTCTATTGTACATGAATCCCACCATAGTTTAGACTTAAAATTGTCCTTTGGGTATAACATTCATTTTATGAAATGAATCAGCTGAGATTGCTGTGAGCACATTTTGTTTGGGTTCGATGAGTTTCCTGGAGGGACAAAATCTCCACACATGTTATTGGCAATCACTGCGCTGAATGAAATTTCCCAGTTGCACTTGGAATGGGATGTTTTTCCATGAGCCTGTGCTACAAAGATGAAGTCCAAAGAATATGAAAACACACTCTAAAGACTCTGCCAAGAACTTCTGGAGAACGTATGCAAAATGGAGTATTTGTCACTGTGTCCTAGAGAGTGGGGCTTTGCTTGGGAGACCTGGACTGGACTCACTTGAGCTTTCCTGCCACTGGTGTTTGGAAATGATGAGTGAGTAATTTGAAAATGAACTGAGAAATATTCCAGCTTTAGTGGCTTTTTAATTGTTTTTTTTTTTTTTTTTTACTTTTTGGTTTTCACAGGGCTCCTCCTACCCAATATTAGTTTGTTCATGAAAAAAAAATAAAAAACAAAAAGGGGACGAATGTGGGGCCTGATGTCATACTTCATGGGGTCGGCTAGGGGAAGACCAAGACTATTGACTCATGCAAAAATATGTTAAGATTTAAGTCAATATTCCAAAAAGTACATCTGTCTACACTGGAAACATATGTCAGCTACTTGTCTTGAAACAAGATTTGCTCAGCTCATTTTAGCCTTGTTCCCTGCATTAACCTCTACACAGCCCTACCTCAAGATTAGTTATAGACATGATATGTGTGAGGGATTTCTCTTTGAGAAAGTGTTGGGCACAGTTCTTGTTGAAGTTCTTTAGCCTGAAGATCTTGGGCATGAAGGCAAACACAGCAACTGTAATTTTAGGCTCTCTTTGGAGGAGAATGATAGGTTTGTTTTCCAACCCCACCGATGAATCATCAGCATCTATCCTCTCCTCCCTCATTTTCCAGCCCCCCCCCCCAACCAAGGTTTCCCTTGCAAATTTCTAGGTCTTTAAATTCACAGTAGGGAACGCAGTAAGTGCTTAGGTTTTTGCATGAATGAATGTAAGCATTCAGAAATCTTTTCTATTTCTAGTACGTGACAATTTTGATGAAGGTTCAGGGAGGGGGTGCGTGAGTCTATTGCAATTATCTGGATATTGGAGGGGCTCTTTTCATCCATGACTTCACTACGTGGCATCTGTTGAGTTTCACAAATCTCTTGTTTTTCTCATCCATAAGCCAGGGACACAGACTTGCTTTATTGCTCTGTTGTGATGAATAAATGTGATCTCTGTATCACTTTGTGGGGGACCTGGCATGATGATAAGGTCAAGAAAAAGGTTTAAGGAAGTCCAGCCTGTACCATTCCTTCTCAACCAATAGCATGAACATGGTGCATAAAGCAATATGAAGAAGGATGGGGAAGGGGAGGTGAGAGAAGGCTTTCTTTTAGGAGGAAACCTGGATTTAATGAGACATTCTGCTTTAAATCTACCCTAAGGTTGACTGACGTTTCATATCACTACTAGACAGCCTTCCTAGGCTGTCCTAGATGGCAGGTAGCACTGGTTAGCAGTTGGCCAGCATCCACTGTCCATCTTTCCAACTGATGTTATTTGACTCCTGAAGTCTCGGATAATGTAATGGGGTGAGCTGAGGATTAGAATTTAGGTAATGCCCAGCAAAAATTTCAATGCACCCCAAAATTTAAGGAGTACCCAAATTCTTTTCAACAAAATTAAAGAATTATAATAATAGACAATAAGATATTAAGGTATAGGGGGAGGCTTTATTATTTAAGGGAACATGGGGAGTTACAGAGTTCTCTAGCCACCAGTGTGGGGAGAAAACGTGGGAGAGGTTTTAACAGAATTTATGCTGTTAAGCTAAACAAGAAGGAAGGGGAAAGATCATGAGAAGGAAAGATTCAGGTGGAAGAGAAATCCAGCCCCTCACCACAGGCTGGGGGGGGGGGGACTGGGGAGACCTTACCTGTCTCTAGAGAGTCAGAGGTCCTTCTTCTAGGCCATGTGTGTGAGAAAGAGACAGGATTATCTGTTCAGTGAGTATTTCCTGCCCCAGGTGAGCAGGGAGACAGGTGGTTAGTTCATACCTGACCAATCAGTTTTAGCACCTAGGTTTGAGCTCTAGCTAGACACCACTCAAGGGGAAAGTATCTATGGAGCTTGCCTGAAACTGTCACAGTATCATATGTAGCTATAATACCATTTGATTTATCCCATCATTCCCCTCTCTCCTCCATCATTTATAAACATTTCCTGTATGTTCCACATGGTGCTAGACATAGCTATTGAATAATGAACACTATGTGGTTGCTCAGCAGAAAGACAGGTCACATCTCAACAAGGCAGAAGAACCAACCAATATCTTCCACAGTGCACTCAGGACAGAGGGGTATAGTCACTGTTAAAATGGACAGGGCAAGGCAAGTGAGTCACCCATGGTATGAAAGGTAAGGCAGGCCTCAGTCTTGGGGTCATGAGACTTGTAGGTAGTACCTGGAGCACTCTAAGAAATGAGGGTCTCCTTAAATTTGGGATCCACACAGGCCGCACCTTCATCCCTGCTCTGCTGGAAACCTCTTAGAAATACAAGAATGTTTCCCAAAGCAGGTGACTTTGAGCTCAAGGTTTTGAGAAAGGGCAGGAGTTAGACAAGCAGAAAAAGAAAGGTGAGGAAGACAAAGGGGGTCACAGCAGAAGCACATTTGCACTGGTGTGTGGGGCAGCATAGAATGCAGATGCACCTTTAAGTACATTGATATCGTAGGTCATTTCTAGATGGGAGTGGCTTGGAGAGGTAGGTGGTGAGATGGGAGTTGACTAGGGGTGAGAGAAAGGCTGGTCCATAGAATTCAAGAGATAGAATTGAACTAGTGCAGTTCAAGAGTAAAGGAGGTGGTGTGCTAGTTACTTTATTCATTGCTGTGGCCAAAAATTTGACAAGAAGCAGCTAAAGGAAGAAGAGGGTTCCCTTTTGCTTAAAGCTTCTGGGGGTGCAGTCTGCTATGGCAGGGAATGTATGTCAGCAGGAGCAGGAAGCTGGCTGGTCACCCTCCACACACAGTTAGGAAGCAGAGAGAGAACAGGAAGTGAGGCTAGGGCAGAAATCCTCAAGGCTCGCCTCCTGTGACCCACTTCTTCCAGCAAGGCTCTACCTTCAAAAGGTCCTACAACTTCCCCAAGCAGTGCCTCCAGCTAGGGACCAAGTGTTCAAACATGTGAGGCTGGGGGGGGGGCATTTCACCTTCAAACCACACAAGTTGGCAAGATCAAACTGGAATGCATATGTGAGCAACACAAGCTAGATAGTATAATTTTCACATGGATATTTTTTTATCCCAAATTTACAGGGTTTCATCTTCAAGCATATATGAGACCATGTATTGCATTTACTGTAGTGTCTTTTTCTTCTATACATTCTTTGATCTAAAACATTCCTCATCTTCAGGGACCACTGAAAAAGCCAGCTCAGTTGTCATGTAGAATGTTCATTTTAGTAACTTGTTCCTTTATAGTGTTATTTTCTCATTATGTCTATTTTTTGTAGTCACTAAGCTCAACATTAGATCTAAAGGCATAAGCTTATTATTATTATTATTATTATTATTATTATTATTACTTATGGCATTTCAAATACAATTTGCTTCCCATCATGCCTCCTGCCCTCTCATACATTTTACCTACAAGCCCCACTTCCTCCCCTGTATTTTCCTTCATTTTGTTTACATGTCACAGGTATCATTTCCCCCATCCCTCCCACCTCTTCCAGCTCATCTCTTTATATTAACTACTGGTTATGGTTCTATGTTTATAGGTTGAGTTTTATACAAGTTAAAACTTTGGGCAAGAATACATCACAGGTGTGTCTCTTTACTCCAGATGTATGACAACAGGAAACAATAGATCTGATGGTCTGCAAGCAATATTGGGGATATGGACATCATTTCAGTTGTGCGCATGAAGATAGGAGAATCCTGAAAGTATGGGCTCAGGAACTGTGCTAAATCCATGCAACTAGAAAGAGACTGAAACAGCAGTCAGTGTGTCGTCTACCCACACAAGTCAGGGATGGAAGGTTTATGAACAGATCTTCAAGACACCCTAAGAGACCAAGCAGAGCTAAAGCAGAACTGCGAAGCATGCTTACAGAAAGAGGATTGTCTGATGGTAGCAGATGGAAATGGGAGAGGGGTTTAGGTTGTGACCAACTAACCATCTGACATAACTTAGTGCTTAATACAAATTGATCATCAGTACAGACATCCTGACTACAATGACTTTTGTTTTTGCAATGATGCAAAAGTAATACACAATCTATGGAAACTACACTTCAAATTTTGAACATAATCTTCTTCTGGGCTTGTTTTAAGTGGTATTTTGTTCATCTTCCCTGATGCAGGACAGTAGCTCTTAATCAACCATGTGATCACAAATGCAAAAAACAGATATTTCTATAGTGAGTGAGTGATAGAAGGAAGGAAGTGAGGAAGGAAGGAAAGAAGGAAGGTGGAAGGGAGTGAATGTGCTATTTCATATCCTAATCAATTCATAGCTTCTAGGCTCCTTAGAACCTCTGTGTCCTCAACCCTCCACAGAGTCTCAACTGTGCAAACCTACTTCAACCAGTCAGGTGTCAACACTAAGGTCTTGGATGCCCTCATCCTTGGGCTCCAAACATAGCTATGGAGAAGTTCATGACTTCATGCCAATCAACTGCAATTGGCAAGTGTAATGGGAAGAGCCAGGAATGTTCAAAGGAAGTATTTCTCTAGGTTGGACATTTGGATGGGGCAGGAAAGGATGCCAGAGAAGATTTCCTAAATGAGAGGACTCCTTATATGAACTGTAGAGCTGTTTACGAGTTTCCAGGGGGTAGAGGGAGAGGAAATGTCATGGGCATCCCAGACAGATGGAACAGTCTGCACAAAGGCATGGGGAGAAGCGAGAACATGGCCCTTTCAGGTTGTCTGGCTTGTGACTAAAGACGCACAATGAGATGAGTGAGGTCTGGATCACAGAAGGACTTCTCATCATGTGCATGAAGCTATACTTTATGTATATGCAATGGTAAGCCAGCGAAGCAGGCATAGCAAGGAATAACATGACCAGATATGAATTTTTAAACAATTGCACAAACTATGGCTCACAGGAAGAGAAAAAAGACATACACTCCAAATTCAATTTGGGAAGTGTACTGAATTCAATTTGGAGCTTGACTCTGTCAGGGCATGTGTTTCTGTGTTCCTTTTCCACTTGCCAACTCAAACATGCCCATAGCGTTGTGCAGAAGTGCCACTTAACCCCTTCCTGCTCAGCACAGGGAGGGTTGACTTAGCATGTTGCCTGATTCCTGATATGTGGGGCGGGACCCCCCTCAAACTTCCCTAGATGGTTGGGTTCTGCTGCTGGTTTTGTAAGTTTTGTTTATTTAGAGAAAACTTGGAAACATGGGAAACAGCAGCCTCTGTGCACGTGGACAGGCTTCCCTGCAGGAGATGGAGCTGGCAGCTCTTGTAATTAGCAACACATTTTATAAGGACAGAATCCGAAATGGAAACATGTCAAGGCCTCTTTGGAGTTTGGCAGACTCCTGTGAGTGTGCCTGGGCATGGTTGTCAGGTCTTGACTACCCTCCATCTCTCCCAGGGGAATCACATGCGTGGAAAGAGCTCTCTGGGTGTAGACTCCTCCTTGGGAGTTGGAGCACTGAGAATACCACACACTGAAGCTGGGGATTCAGGAGTCCTCTTGCAGCCAGTTCTAAACAAGAGAATACTCTTCAGGTAGGTCTAAAGTCACTCCTCTTTGACCTTGGACCACACCAACTTCTCTGTGCCTTCTTCCTTTCTGGAACCAAATCATCTAGGTGTATAACCCAGTTTACTTTTTCTGTCTTACATCCACTTTGTATCTGAATAATTTCTCCCTTTGTGATGACAGTGTTTCTCTGTAAGCTTTACTTGTTATATGTGTGCATATGTATGTGATCACTGACTTGGACTGTATTTGATATGAATCAGAGTTTACTTGCACCATGCTAAAACGAATGAAGCTCTGGAAAATGTTCTAAAAGGAAGGCGTCCTAGAGGACTGAATAAAGCTGATGGGCTTCTATCTTCTATCTCTTCATGCGCTAGGCAATTAAACACTACAAAGGATAAAGAAACATATCTGACCTTGAGAAACTCTCAGTTCAACAGGAAGTGGCAAGGGTGGTGATAGACATATGTATGGGTTCTTGGGTTTGTAACTGACAAAGACCAACTTAAAGCAAACCAATAAGGATGGGGACATGTCTTTAAGGGGGGGGGGAATAGTGCATTAATTACTACGTTTTGGAAGCAACCAACTTCTGGAACAGACAGGATGATTCTAGACACAGCTACATTCTTAGTATAGGGAGAAGAGAGACAAAAACAAAAGCTTTGTATTCTAAAAAGCAAGATGCACTGTAGTCTCTAATATGCAGTGGCTGAAACCCTAATTTGGTAGTGAGTACAATTTTCAATTTGTTAGATCAGAGACGACAGAACTGGGGCCCATCAAACAGGGAAGCCTTAGCAGTGAGTGACAGAAGCCCATAGAAAAAGTAGTCTCCCTAACTAGTCACTAATTTCTACTTTCCAACAAGCCCTGATTCTACCCCACAAACTCGCCTCAAAACCTAAAAGTTCTTTCCAATGAATGCTTGACAAATTGTCAAGAACCTCAATTATGAGCAGTGAGGGAGGAAGGGAGGGAAGGAGAAGAAGAGAATAAAGAATTGAATGGACAACGAAGGAAGAAGAATGTGAGTCTTCTATGCTGATCCAGCAAACACAATGATGATCAACCTGCTACAATGCCATAAAAACCAAGAATTAAAAGCCCTTGTGAATTCATCTTTGAGCACATTTGGGTCAAAACTGGCCTCTCATTTAATACCTCTTTTCTTGCTATGAAGACACTAGGCTCAAGGAACATTGTGGAAAAATGGGAGGAAAGATTGTAAGAGCCACGGAGTGGGGAGGAATATCCTGAGGCATGCTCCCCCACAGAGAATGAAGACTTCATGACCCCATGGTGAATACCAACAAGTCCAAAGAGGAGAGCTCTTCTGGGTGAGGGAGCAGGAGTGTGGGGAGGTAGGAAGGAATCTATAGCTTAACCTTTTAAAAAATAAAAATAAAATATTGAAAACAAAACAAACTTTAGAAAGAAAAAAAAGAATACTACAAATTATGAGACTGTTTTTGCTTGGGGAAGCTTGTGGTGACAGCCAGAACTATTAGGAAAAAGCCTCAGTCATCACAGGAGATGGTGCTGGCTTCATGTTAACAGGCATAAGTGGACCCCACCATCTCAGGCATCCATCCATCCATCCATCCATTCATCCATCCATCATGCAGTGACTCTTGAGGTCCCTCATGCTCATGAGACTATGAGGGGAAAACACAAAGCCTGGTCTCCAAGCACACATGGAATTGATTTCAGTCCAGTAGGAGAGATGAACAAGAAGCCAGATGGGTAAACGACAAAGCAAGGGACACAGTGCCAGAGAGGTTTAGAAGAGCGTGTGTTCCCTGGAAAATTGAAACACTACATTTAAACACTAGGCTGGCAATTTTCAGCTATGTGGCCTTAATCACACATTGTTTTGGTTATTTTATTTGATTGTTTTGTTCACTTGTTTTGAAACAGTATCTCATCCTGTAGCCCAAGCTGACCTGGAACTCATGACCCTGCCTCATCCTCTAGAATGCTGGCTGGCAACACAGGTGTGTCACTGGCTTATTAGTATTCTCATCAGAAAGAAATAATAATAAGAAGAATCACTGTTGTCACAGGATTGTGGTGTACACAAAGTTCACAAAAATAGCTTGTGTGGCTTCTTGCCATTTATGCTTGGCCTAAGGATAGTTTTCATATTTAGAAAATAATGTAAGTAATATCAGGGTAGTCCATATTGACAGCACAAAATTTATAAACTATAAATAAAGTGTTACAAAGAATCATAAGTCAGAAACCTCATTTCCAGTCATGAAGACTATTGAAATTTTGTAAAATATCTGGTCTTCTTTCTTCTCGAGTATTGATATATGTGAAAAATAAAGCTAGAATTAAAATTCCATGTTCTACAGTTCAATTAACCAGTTATTTCACTTTAACTTTCCAGTGATGTTTATTTTAGAAGGCTTCCTCCATTCTCAAATGGATAATTCATCCTCTAGTATAGATAATTTCAACTAAAGCTTCCTTAATTTCCTTCACAGCTCACAGACAACACCACAAATATAAGTAATATAAACAGGGGGAACATAAGCTAAGGAGAAAACAGGCTAAGCGTAAAAGCTGTCAGAGGGAAAATAAAAATTAACAATTTAGTTCATATCTTATCTTTAAGCACATATTATGTACTAGTTAATGGGCTCAGAAGCTTACAAAGGTGAACTAGACTCCAGTTTGTTTCTAGGGAAAAACATATCCCTTCAGGAAATTATATCTGCAACAAGATAATCCCATGAACATGGTAGAAAATGGGTAGAGAAAGGAGAGCCATGTATAATCTATATGCTGAATATTGTGAAAAACATATTTTGTTTGCTCTCAGTGACCTTGAAAGGTGGGGATCAAGAGCCCAGTTAGCATTGGTGACTGGTTGATCTTAGGAAATGGACTTGTCCTAAGCAACAAGTGACTGATCTCAATCTGGAATGAATGTTGGCTTCGTGGATAGCCTCCCAAGCAATCAAGTCACCACAATGCCTTTTAAAAATGTTCCTTTCAAATTTGAGTTTTACAAGTGACATTTGATAGGACAACACAGTAGCACATTTTGGGAGCTGGCACCTGATTCGACTCATCAGCACTCTCCTTTCCTCTGCTTCCCTGCCTGCCTAGATGGGCTCTTGCTCCCTGATCCTAACATCCAGACACCCATCAGCCACTGGACTCTGGACACAGACAGCATCTCGATGGTGTCAGGAAGTAGTATGGTCTGCCTTGCCCTCCACTCCAGCGGACCATCACCATCAAGATGTGCCCTGTGGCATCTTTGGATGAGACAAAGCAGTTGCTATTCTTACATGGGTTAGCAGTCCTTCACCACCTCTGGTAGATAATTCAATTGGAGACCTCTCACCCACTCCTATGTGGGCAGAGATTTTCTTGCAGGCATTGCAGTCCCTTAGTGGGTGCCAATCTGTCATTGGATTGGGGTGGTGATTTCTGGGACACGGAAATGGACTCTCTAGCTTGAGCCTCTTGCTCTCACTTTTTATGCACTCAGTTAATTATAAAGCTGGCCTTTCCCAGGATCCAGATGTTTCCAGTAATGTCCCCTAAATATGAGGTTCATTTAGGGAAGGGTGTGTGTCTCAGTTCAGAGACCTTCAGCTAACCTCACACCAGATGCCCAGGCAGAATACTGGTAGCTTGAGGCTGCTGCAACTCTGGAACCCCTCTCCAGTCACCAGAGAACATCCACTATCCTTTCTGCATGATAGTTGCTTTGACGGAGTTCATGTTATTTTCTTCCTTGTTGCCATGGGGAAGTCCTTATGCTTTGATGCAGAGAAATAATTCATCTCTGTTCTACTTTGGAGAAATTGTGTTATTTGTGACAGGTGGGTAAGGTTGGGTAGAGACGTATCTGAGAATCTTGAAAAGCCTCAAATGCAGAGTATCAGAGAACTAAATCAGGGTGGAATTTTTAAGAGCTAGCCTAGGAACGTCTAGGAAACACGAGGAGAGTTGGTATGATGGTTTACTTGGCAGGATCTAGAATCTGTGAGCATGTCTATGAGAGAGTTTCTAGAATGGTTCAACTGAGGAGGGAAAACGCATTCTAAGTGTGGTGACACTATTCCATGGGCTGAGGTCTTAGATAAAATACAAAAGAGAACGTAGGCTGAGCACCAGCATTTATCTTTCTCTGCTTTCTGACTGCAGATGTACTGTCACTAGCTGCCACTTACACCTACTGCCAAGATAGAATGAAAGAATTATCCTGAACTGTAAGGAAAAAGAAATCTTTTCTGCTTGAAGTCATATCATGTCAGGTATTTGGCACACAGAAATAACAAAAATAACCAATAGAGTTGATTTTTCTGGAAGGTCAAATTATAGAAGCTGATGACTAATGGCATTTCACAACTACTCATGCTCTGTCTCTTCATTATTAGATCTTATTCTGATCACAACACATAGAGAAAACAAAACAGATGATTACCCCCATTTCATTCGTGAAGAAAACTAGACATAGTAGGATGTAGCTGACTTACTATAATATCAAATAGTACTAGATCTGGATCTGGCAATGCAATAGAAATAAGAGTTTGGAGGCTGAGGAGATGGCTTACTGGGTACGAACTCTTGCTCTGCAAGCATGAGGAATCCATTCAATATCCAATACCTATGCAAAATGTTGGGTGTGGCTGTGTATTCTTGTAGCTCCCTGTGTTGATGGGGTGAGACAGAAGACTTCCTGGGACTCACTGGTCAATCAGTCAGGTGGACAAACAGTGAGCTCCCGTTTCAGTGAGAGTCCGTGCTTCAAGGAGTTAAGGTGAAGAAGTGATAGAGGAGGATTCTCAGTGTTCTCTGGCCTCTGCATGCATATGCATGGAGCATGTGCCTCTGCACATATGTGCAACACAACACACACACGCACACACACACACACACACACACCAAGCAACAGAAAAAGAAGAGTTTAATAATTGATTGAGAGTGCTTTTTAGATGATCCAGAGAAGAATATTTCCTTGATAAGAAATAGGGGAATTAGGAGGAAAGAATCTTTCAGGACAGGACAGAAAAGATGGATCTGATGTCCCCCCCCCCTTGGGGAGGTGCAAACAAACATCTTTTCGCCCCAGATAGGGCTCAGATGACAGACTTGAAAACATGATTGCACCAAAATCAGTTTTGGTGAATCAGTAAGTTTATTAGGGTTACTTACAGAGCAGGATGACAGGGTGCTTATAGGAGCAATGGGTGAATCAAAGGCCAAAGAGCCCACCCCAGCTTAGGTGATGACTCATAGAAGCTGTGCCTCTCAAGTACACCGCACAACCTACACAACCTGCATCTGATGCAGGACATCTGATGTGTTTCTCCCCAAGCAAAATAGTTTATCCTTTATGTCACCATAGATAGGGGTTCTTCAACCTTTTCTCCAGGCTTGTTGACCTCCTAAATCTCCTGAGCTTCCTTCCTCTCCCCAGGAGAGAATGGCTACACAGCACTGGTTAAAGTCTGTCCTTCAATAGTTGTTTACTGTACCTATAAACCTTGGGGAGTGGTCCTGTGACTCTCTAAATTTTAGCTCTCCTGGGTTGATCTCAGGAGTCTCCCAAGCCTCCCTCCTTCCCCCAGGAGGGAATGTTTTAATTCAGATAAACTTGCTATACAAGGACACATACCATAGTACCTGAGAGCTTTAAAACAAAACCTCGAAGTAACAGAGTTAAATTTGTCTGCTCTGTTAGTTTCCTGTGAGATAATCCAGCTGTTTTTAAAGTAGTATTTTTGTGGTGTGTGTGTGTGTGTGTGTGTGTGTGCACATGTGTGTTGTGTGCATGCCATGATGCACATGTGGCTGTGAGCGGACAACCTTCCATGTCAACCCCTGACTTTCACCTTGCTTTAGACAGGGTGTCATGGTTTGATCCAGGTGTCCCCCACAAACAAGTGAATGTGATCCTCAGCTGATGGCAGTTTGGGTTTTACAACCTCGATGAAGCTGTGTTGTTGGGGGTGGGCTTATGGGGGTTATAAGCCAGCTTCCCCTTGCCAGTATTTGGCACACCTTCCTGCCACTGTTTCCAGTGCTGTGGCAGAGGTGATGTCCACCCCTCTGCTCATGCCATCATTTTCCCTGCCAGGATGGAGTCTCCCCTCGAGTCCATAAGCCAAATTCCTCCACAAGCTGCTTTTGCTCAGGTTCTTTCTGTGCAGCAACTACAAAGCTGACCACAACACAGGGTCTCTCTGCTTTTTTTGAAACC
>PVHP010048461.1:0-12515 GCA_004024765.1 Zapus hudsonius
GGAACCCGCGGCGGTTTTGGAGCTGGGGAGCGACGGCCCCAAACTTGGGCCTGTATTGCGGACAGACCCCAAACCTCCGTGGAGAAACACTCTTTCCCCTCTCAGAAGGTGGGGAAGACCGCCTCTGAGGACTGGCGGGTTGCCCGGGTCTCAGTCCTGCAATGTAACCTCAGCCACGCGGAGAGTCTGGAATCAGCCCTGGGGGATAATGGCGGCGGGAGCCAGCCTGGCGGGAGGGCTCGGCCCTCTGCTCCACAGGGGAGCAGAGAGGGAGGGAGAGTGCGAATTCGGGTTCGGCCGGTGTCCAAAGCCTGGATAGCAGTTGAGGGGGGTCAAACCTTTCGGAGAGTCCTGGCGAAGTTGTTACTCGGTCACCATCTTGCTCCGCCCCCCTCCTGTTTTTTTTTTTTTTAACCTGAATAGTACTTTCCTTCTTAGTCTCCTTTCCTTCTATAGGGAACATCCTGGAGCAAGTGCCCCCCCCCCCCCGACTTCCCAGGACTCTTACATTTCCTTTGCAGTATCATAATTGCAGGTTTGAACTTTTGGTCTGTTTTAAAGAGATTATGACCTCCACTTATTACAAGTTTAGTGGTATGTTCCAGCAAAGTCAACTTTTAGTGATCACTATATGAAAATAAGTAACAAAGGAGGACAATTTGAGATAAATTATATTACTAAGTATAGAAAATCAGAACAGTTGCTTTAAGAGACATAAACAAGAATGGAATTGATAAATTATGAAAGAATAGAATTCATATAAATGGAAAAAATCAAGTTAAGCAAATATCCAGACTTATTTTCAATTAATATCTTTATTATGAGTAAGTATATACATTGTATGAGCAAATCTTGTGAAGGTGTCCCCATTTCCCTCTTCTCTGTCTCCTACCCACTGGGGTCCTTTCTCAGTGCACATACTGGAACTGTCCATCTAGCCTTTTAAATCATGAACTGCATTTAAACCAACATTTGCAAGGTGTGTGAATGGATTGCATGTCCTCTAATCTCATTTGCAAGCAGCCTAAGTCTTTCTTTGCCTGCCCTCTCGTGGGCACAGTATTGAACAGAAATTATATAAATGCTTAACTGCATTTCAAACGTGAGGGAAGAGAATGAACTCTATCTGCAAACTGTTGTTAAGTACAATATAGATACTTCTAAAAGGGAGAAATAGCATGAGAAGAATAGCTAATGAATGTGATTTGGATAAAATTTAGACATGTGTAATAATTGCACCTTATTTAGACATATATCAAGATAGAAATATGCAAGAATGATGTCGTAGTCAGCCACAAGTCGCTGGGATGAATCTTCAAACCAGGCATGATTTGGGGGAGGAAAGTATTTATTGAAACTACAGATTGAGGGGAAGTTCCCTAAGAGTGAAAGAGGCTGGCCCTCTTTCACAGGTCTGAGCAGAGAGAAAAACCCATCACCAACACCATATACACAAAACAGAAAACAGGCAGGAGAGCCAAGGAGAGAATCTCTTCCCCTTTGTATAGCCTCATGGTGGGGGTTTTGCAACCCTTCCCCAGACTTAATGGCTTCCTGAGTCTGGAATTTCCTTCCTGTACTTCCCACACAGGAAAGGATGTTTAGTTCTAGCTTCTTTGACCTTCTTTACATCCTGCCCCCTACCGAGAGGCTGCCTTCCTGTAAACATCCTCAGAGACCTACCCAAGATAATTAAAAAGATCAAGTTGACAACAAAACCTAACCATCACAAATGATAATCACCCCAGTCACTGACTCCTTCCCTCACTGAGGTGTTGATCAAAGTGACTCATGAGGTCCCCAAAATAAGACAGAATTCTGTCAGAGCTCTTGAAAACCCACCCCAGGACTGAGGTAGGATCCTGTTGCTAAAGAAACCACAGAAAGCCATCTATCAGCACCAAGAGACCCTGCAAGGTCCAGAATGATAACCAGCCCACAGATAGTAGTGAGTGCAGAGCTGAAAGGCACTGTATAAGCTGCCAAGGGAAGTTGGTCAATGATAGTTGGAGTAAACACAGACCACTGATATGAAACGCAGTCTGCTGCCATGAGTAGTCTGTACACACTTCCTACTGGGAAATAATATCAAACCAAGACACAAACACTTGTGCAATGGAGGAGCCAAAACCTGGGGGAGGCAATCAACAACTTTTAATTTGGCTAAGTAACCCATTCAGTGACAAAGAGCTCTTGACTGGAATTGGGGACTCAGGGTGAAATATATTGTGAACCAAAATCTTGGGTCCCCAAAGAGAAATTCACTTTACAAGTGATTTACAAAGAGGCTACTCACAATAGAATCTAGCCAATTCAGAAATGTGTATCTTAATTAACCTATACTGATTTCACTATCTGATGGAGATTCTGTTTGTATTTTCCAGAAGGCAGTGAGAGAGCTGTGGCTCTTCCAAGCCTACCAATGAGCCACAGGTAAATAGCTGACATCCTGGCAAGAGATGAACCACCCAGACCTACTGTGGAGGCTCCTCATGAAACTCTGCAGAGAGTGGTGGGACAAGCAAGAAACCTATAACCACAGGCAATGAATCAACCCAGGATAAGCCAGTGAGACAGACACCAACGATTTTCAAAGCAACCTAAAGCAGAAGTACAGAAGCCCCTAAGACCTCAACAATAAAGCAGCCTTAATACTCACCCACCATGATTCAGGGAACTGAGCAGAAGAGGGGACAGAAAGATTGTGAGAGCCATGGTGGAGGAGAATACCCAGAGACATGGACCCCTCAGTAACAACATTCAAATGGGAGTGTAACCGGGTTGACTCCTAGGCTATCCATAACCTCCTACCCCATGTACTGATCCAGTTTGCCCATGGAGGAGGATACCCGGCTAATTGGGGACAGGGAAGAGTGAAATAGGGAAACTGGGGACACCAACACATTATTTGCTCACTCAGTGTGTGTAAATATGAATAACAAAGATATATTTTATAAAAAAGAAATGAAATAAACCTTGAGTGGAAGTTTATATCTTAAATTAATTAATTAAATAAATTATTTAATCATACCAAATTTATAACCTTACTAATTATGACAGAAAAAGTGTCATGGGTTTCAATTATGTTCTTTGTTCTTTTGTGCATGTAAAATACATAGTTATTCTAATTCACCAGCAATATTTACAATGAAATATGCAAAAATTGGAAATTTATGTTAAATGTCTTCACTGAAAGGTGTGAATGCTTAAAACTTTAGACACCATTGTTTATATTTGTGTTTGGACCTTAAACTTGCAAAAGCCAATAACATAGAGTACAAATAATACTTTTGGCCATGTAAATGGAAGTAATTTTAAAATTATTCTACCATAATTAAATAATATAACTAAATTAAGTTCCTTGAAATTATGCATAGGAAAAGTTAAAATTATAAGTGGCTTTTATTCCAGTTTAAATTCTTTAGGATTTTTGTCATTTAACAATATCAATAATTCATTCACTAAATTTATAATTACTGCAATAGACACATCCTCTTTTATTTGAGGATATTGAAGTTTTAGTGTGTGAACTCATTTAAATCCCAGTTAAATATATAGGTCTTATCTATATCATAGTAGAGCTAGAAAGAAGGGTTTCTGGGAACTATATACAAATAAGAAGAAAAATGCATAAGCTCTCCTAGATAGTACTCCTCAATGGTAGCAAGTATAATTTTTGAGGCCAATCTAAGACAAAAGCTCACATATCATGTCCCTCAATACTCAAAGTTTATAATCAAGCCGTGCTTGTAGACTGACCCATCACATATGTTTCTGAATAGATCTTGGTAGCCTAATGTCCAGGAACAAACATGGACAACTGAAAGCTGTGCCAGTCTTCTATCTGGTGAGCCTGACTCATAGCATATATCTTCTGGGGCAGAGCAAGGTGGCCAATAAGCCCTGTGTCAGAACTCCTGTGAAGCAACTGCAATAGGACTTACTGGGAGCTGAACAGATCTGGATCCCCCAGGAAGACATATCTAGCAGAAATCTCATCATAGCAACATGTTTTTTTTTCTGATATGAGATACATAGTCACTTCAAATGTCTCCCAAAGGTCTTCACAGGAGCATAAGGAAGAGAAATTGCTCAGGTAATGTGCAGTATCATGTTTAAGCAAAAGCAGCCTATCTTCCTCATCTTTCCCTGCACAGTGGAGGTGATCGTTTTTCTCCCTATGAGCACTATTTTTAACCATTATCTCCATAATAATAACACAATATCTGATAACTAGTAGTACACAATAGATAGTTTTAGTAAATGTAAATGTGTTCATTGAGCATTTATGGTCATGTACAATCTACTTTTTTATCATATAAATGAGTTTTATATATTGCTATTGCCTTCTTTTCACTCCATGTTTAAAGAAATGACTACTGTCTTAAGGCTATAGGGATTATCATATAAAGGACCTAATATTGTACATATGTGATTGGCTGCAGTTTATTAGTCACACAAGTTCATAGTCAGAGAAGAAAGGCACCACATACCATCCATGTCTACACAAGAATTGCACCCTGGAGCTGAGCAAACCAGTAGTGTTTATTGGAGGTTGGGAGGCAGGCTTTGTCATGTCAAGAAAGTACAGTGGTGGACTTCCGGATCATGATGGTGAACTAGAAGCCACCTGGTGTCCCTAGGGGAACAGAGGTTAGGGTTTTTAGCTTTGATCTGGGCCAAGGACGCAAGCAATAGCAAGGACCTTGACGTCCGACACTTACCAGCAACAGATTATTCTGATTGGAACCTACATCAATCATAAGAATCCATAAGGATGCACTGGAGGCAGTGAGTACAACAGCCTAACTGCTCCGGCGATCTGAGCCGTCCGCCTCCCCCGGTACCCATGAGCCCAAGCCGCCCACGTTCTCGCCACTGCGGAGCCCTAGCCAGCCAGCTCCTGCACCCAGAGGCCTAGCTGCCTGTGTTCCCGCCACCGTGGATCCCTAGCCAGTTGGCTTCCCAGCACCCAGGGGCCGAGCCGCCCGTGTGCCCACCACCCCAGGGCCCTAGCCTGCTGGCTTCCCAGCACCCCGGAGCCTGAACTGCCCATGTACCCACCACCCTGGGGCCCTAGATGGCCAGGTTCCTGGCACCCCAGGGCCAAGCCGCCCACCTTCCCCCCCCCCCAAGACCCAGCTGCATTCCCGCCCAGGGACCTGGATGCCTTTTCCGCCTGGGTTGGGCTGCTTTGCTGTCCCAGGTCCAGCTGCTTTCATGCCCGGGAACCGACGTCTCTTCAGCCCAGGACCAGGCTGATTTCCTACCCCACATCCCAGCTGCTTTCCCATCCGGGACCAGGTGCTTTTTCGCCCTGGGTCCGGCAGCTATCCCACCTCAACTTGGCTGCTTTCCTGCCTCTGGAACCAGCTGCTTTCCCACTCTGAGATGGCTACCTTTTCCGCTCAGACCAGCTGCTTTCCCACCACTGCACCTTTCCACGGCTCAGATATCTCAAAGACATCCCACCAACCACCTCAAGTGGAATCAAAATGGGCAGACCTCAACGCAAGAATATTACACCAGCTGAGAAAACCATGCCAAATGACATCAACAACACAACTAAAGGGAGAGAGCAAAGGCAGGCCCATGAAGACACAACACTAAACCCTGATCATACTGGCACAGATCCTAAGGAGAACTTAATGTTAGTCATGCAAGAAAAGATGGAACAACATATTGAAAAGGTACAAAGTCAGCTAATTAGCTTTGCAACCAGGTTTAATATAATGGAGGAGAACCAAATGAATGTCAGGAGAGACATATCAGAACTAAAGGCAAGCCAGCAAACTGAAGGTAACAAAAACCAGCTTTCCAAATTAACTGAAGACATCTGCAAGTATAAGAACGACTGTAAGGAAGAAATAATGAAATCAAACATGGAAATGAAATCACATCTTAGCAGGATGATAAAAGCAACCCAAAAAGAAGTTGCAGAAACAAAAAAAAACATATTTAAATAATAAGAACATCCCAAGAATCTCTTACAAACAGGATTAATCACTGGGAAAACAGAACCTCAGATATGGAAGACAGAACAGAGGAGAATTCGAGAGAAATCAGAACCTTGACAAAATTCAAAAGAGCAAGTGGACAAGACTCAAGGGAAATGTGGGATACCATAAAAAGATCTAATCTCAGGATCATGGATATCCCGGAAGGAGAAGAAAACCAAACGAGGGGCATAGAAAATATTTTCAACAGAATCACTCAAGAAAATTTCCCATACTTGGCAAGAGATAATCCTGTACAGCTAAGAGAGATATGGAGGACCCCAAACAAATTAGACCAAAGGAGGATAACCCCAAGAAATATCTTAGTTACAATGCCAAACATTGAGGAAAAACTCAGGAACAAGACAGGGATGTCCACTCTCACCACTGCTCTTTAACATAGTGCTTGAAATTCTAGCCCAAGCGATAAGACAAGAGAACAGTATAAAGGGGATACAAATTGGAAAGGAAGAAGTCAAACTATCCCTCTTTGCAGATGACATGATCTTATACATATCAGATCCAAAGAACAGCATCAGCAAACTCCTGAAGGTGATTAATGCCTTCAGCAGAGTGGCAGGATACAAAATTAATACACTGAAATCAGTAGTGTTTCTACATACAGAAGACAAACAATCTCAAAAAGACATCAGAGAAACTGTCCCATTCTCTATATCCTCAAACAATATCAAATACCTGGGAATATCACTAACCAAGGTAGTGAAAGACTTATATAAGGAAAATATTGAAACACTCAAGAGGGAAATAGAGGAGGATGTGACAAGATGGAAAGATATTCCATGATCATGGATAGGGAGAATCAATATTGTAAAATGGCAATCCTGCCAAAAGCAATCTACAGATTCAAAGCAATGCCAATAAAAATCCCAAACTCCTTCTTCACAGACATAGATAAAATAATCTCCAAATTTATTTGGAAGGGTAAGAGACCCCGAATAGCTAAAACTATTCTGAGTAAAAAAAAAATATGCAGGAGGCATCACCATACCTGACTTTAAAACATACTACAAAGCCATAGTAACCTAAACAGCACAGTATTGGCAGAAAAACAGGCAGCCTGACCAGTGGAATAGAATTGAAGACCCAGCCTTTAATGCAAGTAACTTCAGCTTCTTAGTCTTCAACAAGGGTGCCAACAATGAAAGCTGGGCTAAAGATAGCATATTCAACAAATGGTGCTGGACAAATTGGATAAACATGTGTAAAAAAATGAAAATAGACCCACTCCTTTACCATGCACACAAATCAACTCCAAATGGATCAATGACCTCAATATCAATCCTGTAACCCTGAATACCCTGGAAGAAAAAGTAGGAGGAACCCTACATGTGATAGGAGTAGGGAACAACTTCCTGAGCAAATCTCCAGTAGCCCAGGAAGTACAACAGTCACTTAACCAATGGGACTTGATCAAGCTCAAAAGCTTCTGTACAGACAAAAACACTGTTCTCAAAGTCAATAGGCCACCTTCAAACTGGGAGATGATTTTTGCCAGCTACATCTCAGACAGAGGCCTAATTTCCAAAACCTACAGAGAACTCAAAAAAATTAATAACAAAAAATGCCCCCTCACAAAATTGGGCATTGATCTCAACAGAGATTTCACAGAGAAGGAAACACAAATTGCCTTTTCTCACCTGAGAAAGTGCTCAGCATCCTTAAGCATCAGGGATATGCAAATCAAAACCACAATGAGAAACCACCTTTCCCCAGTCAGAATGGCAATAATAAAGAAAACCAATAACAATCGTTGATGGCGAGGATGCGGGGAAAAAGGAACCCTCATTCACTGCTGGTGGGATTGCAAAGTTATTCAACCGCTATGGAAAGCAATGTGGAGACTTCTAAACAGAATGGACGTAGACCTTCCAATAGACCTAGCTATCCCTCTACTAGGCATCTATTCACAAGATGTCACATCTAGACACAGAAACATTTGTACAACTATTTTTATAGCAGCTCAATTCATAATAGCTAAGAATTGGAATCAACCCAAATACCCATCCATGGAGGAATGGACAGTGAAACTGTGGTATATTACACAATGGAATTTTACTCAGCTGAAAGGAAAAATGATATATCAAAATTTAGGAAAAATTGGTCTGACTTCAAGCAGATCTTACTAAATGAACATTCAATAGAACAGAGAATCGAACGCCGCATATTTGCCCTCATATGCTGTCCTTAACCAGGTCAACCGTAAACTCTACGCAGACTAGTAGAAAGAAGTGAGAGGTTATGAACGAGGGGTAAGGGATGGGGGGAGAGGAATGGCTTAAGCATGAGGTTAAACCATATTAGGTTACAAAACATATAATCCTCACGAGCATACTGTAACCTATTGAGAAAGTAGTGGGAGTCGACTGGCAAGAGGGGCCACGAGTGTTAGGGGAGATAGTCTAAGCCTATAAACAATTAGATCAGTTTGACAACCCCTGGCTCCAACCTCCCTCACAGAGATGTTGACCAAAGCGACCCATGAGGTTCCAACAAGAAGACAGAATTCTGTCAAAGCCCTTGAGTGCCCTCCCCAGGCCTGAGGCAAAACCCTGTTGCTAAAGAAACGACAGAATGCTATAGACCAGCATCGAGAGACACTTCGAGGTCCGGAACGGTATCCAGCTCCCAGAAGGCAGTTAGTGTAGTGCTGGAAGATACTGCACAGGCTGCCAGGGGAAACTGATCAACGACAGCTAGAGTAAACAGAGACCACTGATATGAAGCACAATCTGCAGCCATGAGTAGGCTGACCACACCTCCTAATGGGAGAGAACAGCGAACCAAGAAAGGAGCACCTGTTTAATGGGGAAGCCTGGGTTTGGGGGAGACAATCAACAGCTTTCATATTCGGCCAAATTTTCCACTCAGTGAGGGGGAGCCCTTTTCTGGAACTTGGGTTGCAGGGCGATAGGCACCAGATCCGGTACTCTTGGGCTCCCAAGACAAGATATAATATGGGAGCAATTGACAGGGAGGCTACTAAAAATAGAATCTAGGTAATCCAGAATGGTGTATATTTGTTAACCTACACTGACCTCACTCTTCTATGGAGATTGTTTGTGTTTTTCAGGATGCAGTAAGAGAGATGGGTCCCATCTAACCCTACCAACCAACCGTATGTTGATAGCTGAGATCCTGGCAAGAGAGGAGCCACTTCAGTCATATCATGGAGGATCCATATGGAACCCCACAGAGAATGATGGGATCAACCAGTGGGACCCACAGCCACAGCCATTCAATCAACACAGGATAAGCCAGTGAGACAGAAACCAATGATTTTTTACACAAAGACCCCTAAGCTCACAACTATAAAGCAGCCTTAATATTCATCCACCACAACTCAGGGAACTGTGAGGAAGAGGGGGCAGAAAGATTGTGAGAGCCGTGGTGGAGGAGACTATCTGGAGGCATGGCACCCCTCAGTAACAACATACTAGGGCCAGGAGAACCTGGCCGAATACTAGGCTATCCATGGTCCCCTGTCACAAGGACTGATCCAGACGACCCATGGAGGAGGATATCCAGCTGGTTGGGGAAGGGGGAGGGGGAGCATCGGAGAATTGGGGATAACAACTCATTGTCCACTAAATAATGTAACTCATTATGGACAATAAAAAATTTTTTAAAAATGTCTCTTCCAAGTTAAAAAAAAAATAAGAAAGTACAGTGTTTCTTCAGTCCCAGCATAAGATATCATTGGCTTGTTTGAATAGTTCCATGATCTGGTAGAGAATTGAGACCACATTGCTAAAGGCAAAGCAAGAGTTGTTCCTGGTCCTTTTGATTAGAATTGTTATTTGGTGAAGGGACCAAATAATGTGTATGGGTGCAAAACGGGGGTGAGGAACATTCAGCTACGTCATTCAAGCTTGTTTTGATTTGTTCAAACTTTGTTCAAATTTGTTTCAGATGTGGCATCAGGTTAATTTTAGGCCTTACTTCACATTCATTCTATTAGTTCAGATGAAAAGTTGCAGTATTACATGAAGTATCACTATAACTAAGTTGGGGTGGCATTTCTGTGGCAATAATTCCTAATTGAGTAGCTTTATGGTTGGTTATAGAGGTAGGGAAATATTTGCATATTTTAAGTTTTCTTGATTGATTCTGCAATAAAGAGGGAAAGTGATAATATTCACTTCATCCCATCTATTTCCAAAATTATGGATATTACCATAGGTAGCAGAGAACCTAGAAACATATACTTCTCTTTCCTATATGGCATAAATTACTACAAAGATTAATCACTTCATGCCCCACCCCCTGTCAAATGTGGGTTATTGGAAATTATCAGAAATTAATTTTGAGTCTAGGACTGCTTTTCATCAAATATTTATCTACTACATAAGGAATTTGAGTAGTATGAACCACACAAAATATAATTATCCATCATTTGCTTACTTTGAAAATTAATTTCTATTAGGCAGTTATTTAACCAAGATCAATCAAACTGGGATTGATTACTAAAAGTTAATCTTTCCTAATCCTTCCCTATTTTCCCCTTATTCCTATTCCAATATTGAATGCTTTCCAGCAATTTATAGAACATGTATTCCCAATACTACTCTCAAAAGAAGAAATTATCATTTAGTTCAAATGCAGTAGACACTGAAATATTTCCTTCTCACTTGGAAATGTGTAATTAGATGTTAAGTGATGCACTAAAGAATTCATCAGCATTCTTTCTTTCTAACCTATGTTTATTTCCCTTCTCTTCAGTCCTGTGATATTTTAAATAAGGTTCATTCATGCCAGTATTTTGCCCTATTCTCTAATTTTAGAATTTGCTAAAGAAAGAACTTCAAGATTTTATTTGCGATGATACTGTCCCAGATCCTAGTTGCTTCTAATAATTCTATAATACCAAAGATATATTATACAAAATAAGATGATAGCCAATAAACACTACTTTAAAGGAAAACAATAAGGAGACAAGGATACATGTTCATTCATCTATTTAAGGAAAGCTCTACTTATAAAATAATACAGATTAAAGAATATTGCAGATTTTATAATTAAAGAAGTTAATAATCTCATAGGAATTAAAGTTAAAATCTTCATGAAATGATGTGTCATTTAAAGTTTAAACATAGAGGCTTCCGGTTCATGATGGCGAACTAGAAGCCACGCAGTGTCCCCGGGGGAACAGAGGTTAGGGTTTTTAGCGGTGCTAGAGGCCGTGGAAGCAAGCAATACCCAGGTCCTCGACTCCGGCAGCCTTCCAGCAACAGAGTCTTCTGACTGAAACCTGAATCTATCTCGAGGACGCATCGGAGGCAGTGAGTGCAAAAATCCAGCTGGCAGGACCTGCTCCTGCGGGCTGAGCCGCTCCCTTCTCCTGGCTCCCGGGACCATCTGGGCAGTTCCTGCTCCCGGGCCAACCCAGTTCCCGCCGATCTCGGGTTCGAGCGGCTCCCCCGTGGCTCCCGGGATCCCGCGGCTTCCCCATCCGGGCAGTTCCTGCTCTCGGGCCCCTGGCCACCCCAGTTCCCGCTGATCCCAGGTTCGAGCCGCTCCAGTTCCCGCCGATCCCGGGTTCGAGTTGCTCCTGTTCCCGCCAATCCTGAGTTTGAGCTGCTCCTGTTCCCGCCGATCCCGGGTTTGAGCCGCTCCTGTTCCCGCCGATCCCGGGTACAAGCTGCTCCAATTCCAGCTGTCCCACTCCCCTGCTGACTGAGCTGCATCCCCCAGCCGCCAGGGCTCCTTGCATCCACCTCATATAGGAGCTGAGCCGCCTGGGTTCCAGGCCACCACCCAGGCACCCAAGATTCCAGCTGATCCCCCAGGGACCAGACCACACAGCTTGCAGCCATTCCCCCTTCCCCCTGGGCCCCGAGTTGCCCGGTCTCAAAGCTACCAACCCGGTTCCAAACCTCTCGGGATTCCAGCTGCCCCCTGGGGCCCGAGCTGCACAGGATTCCAGATGCCACCCCGAGGCCCAAGCTGCCAGGGATTCCAGCCCCCACCCCGGGGCCATAGCTTCCCGGACTTCCAGTCGCAGTCCCAAGGCCCAAACCGCCTGGGCTCCGCTTCCAACCCCCACGCCGGGGTCCGAACCACCCTTCCCAGCACTCAGATTTCTCATAGGCAGCCCACCAACCACCTCAATGGAATCAAAATGGGCAGACCTCGACGTAAGAATAATGCACCAGTTGAGGAAAACACGCCAAATGACATCAACAACACAACCACAACTAAAGGGAGCGAACAGAGGCAGGCCCAGGAAGACACAAACCCTGACCATATTGGCACAGATCCTAAGGAGAACTTAATATTAGTCATGCAAGAAAAGATGGACCAACATATTGAAAGGGTACAAAGTCAGCTTATTAGATTTGCCACCAGGCTAAATATAATGGAGGAGAACCAAATGGATGTCAGAAGAGACATATCAGAATTAAAGGCAAGCCAGCAAACTGAAGGTATCAAAAACCAGCTTTCCAAATTAACTGAAGACATCTGCAAATATAAGAATGACTGTCAGGAAGAAATAATGAA
>PVHP010048462.1:0-12531 GCA_004024765.1 Zapus hudsonius
GAGGGAGAGAGAGGGGAGAGAGAGAGAGAGAGAGAGGGTAACAGAGCCACCACCTTGTGGGTCTGGCTTATGTGGGTCCTGGGGAATTGAACCCGGGGCCTTAGGCACTAGAGGCACGTGCCTTTAACCGCTGAGCCATCTCTCCAGCCCATTTGTGAAGTTTTTAGAGTTTCTTTTCCTTCCAAGATACCGTTAGACGTGTTCGGGTTCACAGCAGCCTTATTACTGCCGAAGTACTTCAAGTCCTTTACGCTCATGGGAAGAATTTCTAAAGCAGTGGGAGGGGAGAGAAAGGAGGGATCTGCAGCTCAGAGGCCCTTGGGGGTGACACGTGATCCTTGCTCCTTGATTTCCGCCGCAGATCTACACCCGAGGGTCCTTTAAGGCCAGCTCCCAGGCACTTACCTGCTCCAGGTGGAAGACGGCTGCTGAAATTCTCTGAACCCGCTCCACCGTCTTTTCTGGATTAGAAGGTTCTTCGTTCCTCAGAACATCTTTGTAGAGATTCAGTTGCCATTTAACAGCTGGGTCATCGGACTGGAAAGCAGAGGAGCCATGAGAGAAGCAATTGTCCTGCACTGTCCTTTTATGCCTAACAGGCTTCCACAGCAACCAGCCTCCGCTAGTCCCCTCCCTTCTCACACCCTCTCTCTTCTCTCCATCGTGTTCCAAGCACAGAGTCTTAGTCTGTCATGTCTGGTTTCCATCCGCTTACCTCTCTGTGCTATATTGTGGATGACTTCCTTAGAGCAACCTTCCAAATTCATAAATTCTCTCATCAGCTGTGTCTATACTACACTTTATGCACATAAACTAGGGCTTACTTTTTCCCATTTTTTTTCTTTTTTATTGTCCATAATGAGTTACATTGTTTAGTGGGCCAACATGAGTTGTTATCCCCAATTCCTCATTGCCCCCCCAACCCCAATCAGCTGGATAGCCTCCTCCATGGGGTCTGGATCAGTCCTGGGGGCAGGGGACCATGGAGAGCCTAGTACTCAGCCTAGTCCTCCTGGCCCAAGTGTGTTGTTACTGAGGGGGGCCATGCCTCTGGATAGTCTCCCCCACCACGGCTCTCACAATCTTTCCACCCCCTCTTCTGCTCAGTTCTGAGTCATGGTGGGTTAGGGCTTACGTTTTAAGACATGTTTTATAGTCACACTTTCTTGTTTTATTTTTGTTCTGTTTTGTTTTGAGGCAGGGGCTCCTTCTGGCACTCACTCTGTCCCAGGCAGCTTCAAACTCTTGGCGAATCTCCTACCTCTGCTTCCTGAGTGCGGAGCTTAGAGGTGGTGTGCACCGCTATGTCCAATGCTACATTTGTTTTTAATGAATCCCATCTGTCCTGCTTTTTTCTTTTTAAAAAATATTTTATTTATTCATTTTAAGCAGATACATACAGAGAGAGAGAGAGAGAGAGAGAGAGAGAGAGAGAGAGAGAGAGAGAGAGAGAGAGAGAGAGAGAACCAGGGCCACCACCTTGTGGGTCTGGCTTATGTGGGTCCTGGGGAATTGAACCTGGGGCCTTAGGCACTGGAGGCAAGCGCCTTAACCACTGAGCCATCTCTCCAGCCCTGTCCTGCTTTTTTCTAAAAAAAAATCCCATTATTGTTTTATGGAGTCTATTGCTTGAACTGTTGCTAAGTACATATATGTTTAAATCCCTTTCTATAGTTTCTTCTTGCTTGAATTGGTCTCTATGTATTTCCTGGATCTCTCTTCATGGTGGATTTCCTTACATTTTGAATTTTTTTTGTGTACATTTCTTTCCAAGAATTTTATTTATTGGCCTTCTGTTCCATATTTTAAGATGTAGAGCATCTCAAAGTGGTTTCATATTGTCTGTGGAAGGAGAGTCATGAGTTTCTGGTTCATGACTAAGTTTGTGAGAGTCGTTCCTCCTGCATTTGTACCTGGGAAGTTGGTAGCTAGTCCCACACTCTGCTTCCTTTCAAGTTGTTAACCCCAGCGCTGAGCACGCCTGACTGAAGCAGCCCATGAGTTCTCTCAGTACGACTGGTTGTTCCTCACTGTGAAGATTCAGAGTGTCTTCTTTATTTTAATACTTTATTTGCCATCAGTGAGGGAGAGAGAGAGAGACAGAGAGAATGGGCACACCAGAGCCTTCAGCCTCTGCAAAAAATGCAGGTGCAGGTGCTACTTGTGCCTCAGGCTTTAGGCAGGTGCTGGGGAATCAAACCCAAGTCGTTAGGCTTTGCGGGCAAGTGCCTTAACCACTGGGCCATCTCTCTACCCCTAGAGTGTCTCATCTTTTGGAAGTTGGGATTTTTTTTTCTAGAGTGTTTTTATATGCTTTGGGTAGAAAGGATTTTTGTGTGCGTTTCCTTCTCCGTGTTAAGGCACAATGTCCTCTGAGGAAAGAGCTGTTTCAATTCCCAGGTTTTTAAAAGTCTGGGGAAAAAAACTCAGTTGACTTTTAAATTCTTTAAAAAAAATTATGACAACTCAGACATAAGATTATTTTGTTTTGAAATAGTTTTGGAATGGGAGGTACTAAAATAGACATTTTAGGTGTCTATTTCACTGTTTAACAAAACTCACATTCAATAAATATTGAGACGTAATCCAAACCCCCCCTACTATGTCTGCCTTCATTCAATGTGAAGTGTGAAGATCCATTTCGTTAGCGGCCTCTGCACTAGCAAAGGACATTACAGACATGAAAGGTATAGACACAGAGCTAGCCTTAGAAATTATATGTATGGGTCAGGAGTTAAGGCATTTGCTTGCAAAGCAGAAGGACCCGAGTTCAATTCCCCAGTACCCACCTAAAGCCCAAGGTGTCTTGTGCATCTGGAGTTTGTTTGCAGTGACTGGAGGCCCTGGTGTGCTTATTCAATCTTCCTGTCTACCTCTTTCTCTCTCTCAAATAAATAAAATATTAACAAAGAAATGATGTGTATGTACGTGTATACGTGTATGCACTCTACACACACGACGAACGAAACTATATTGGTTTTCTTTTCTGTTGCACATGTATGATGAGCATATGTGGAGTGGTGTATATGTGTGGGCTCTGCTCACGTGTGCAGTGTCATACATGTGTGTAGATGGTAGAGAACTTTAGGTGTCCTTTTCTACTGCTTACTCATGTGCTTCCTTGAGACGGGGTCTCTCCTACAACTCAAACCGGTCCTTTCCGGTTCCAGTGTCTGCCCCGCACCCAATGGACCACAGTTACAGGCCCGCATGGGCACACTCAGCTTTTTACATGGGTTCTGGGGAGCCAAGCTTCGGAGGTGCCAGGTTCTCCCAGACCCTCAGGCATAAGTGGCAAATCGTTCTTAATTGTTAAGATATCTCCCCAAACTACACTGAGTTTCTCAAAACAGGGTTTCATAAGAGCTCAGGCTGGCCTTGAGCTCACCATTATAGTCAAGGATGGCCTGGAACTCTTGATCCTTCTAAATCATCTTCCAGTTTGAGCAGTTAAACGCAAGTTTTCAAACACATTTTTGAAAATGAGCCAGGGGGCTGGAGAGATGGCTCAGGGGTTAAGGCATTTGCCTCCAGTGCCTAAGGCCCTGGGTTCAATTCCCCAGGACCCACACAAGTCAGACCCACAAGATGGTGGCCCTGGTGCGCTCTCTCTCTCTCTCTCTCTCTCTCTGCTTGAAAATGAATAAAATATTTTTTAAAAATGCCTGTCGGGCTGGAGAGATGGTTCAGTGCTTAAGGCACTTAGTTCCAGTGCCTGAGGCCTTCGGTTCAATTCCCCAGGTCCCACATAAGCCAGACCCATAAGGTGGTGGCCCTGGTGCGCTCTCTCTCTCTCTCTCTCTCTCTCTCTCTCTCTGTATCTCTCTGCTTGAAAATGAATAAAGAAAATCTATTTAAAAAAAAACGAGCCAGGTGTGCTGGTCCTATCTGGAGTCCTGGCCCTTGGAAGGCTGAAGCAGGAAGATCGCGAGTTCAAGGCCGGCCTGGGCGGAACAGCAAGACAGACAGACGGCAGACCGACGGACAAACGAAGGAGCACTGCGAGTGAGCGGCCTCCGAGGACCCTGGTCTCCCCTCCGCATCACCTTTTCCTGCAGGTGCAGGTTTTTCCGCAGATGTTCCTTCACCTCTTCGTCAGTGTCCCTCTGCGGAGAGATGCTACGTTTTACCACGGGGACGTGGCCACGGCCCTTATCTTTCCGAGAAGAAAACCCGACTTTCCCCCAAGCCAGGGCTGCCTCACCAGCCTCGGTGGGCCTCGGTTTCTGTCCCCTGCCCCAGCCTTCGAGGCCACCACCCTCCCCTGCGCTGCCCGCCCTCCCGTGCCGTCCAGGCTGGGAGCCTACGCAGCCGTATCGCGACTTGGCCAGGGCGATGAGCTCCTGGTCACCCGGGGTGCACATGTTCAAGCCGATGGGCAGCATTTTCTTGAGCGCAGCCACGATGAGGGAGGTCTGGATGGAGTAGAGGTCTCCCCGGCGCTTGCTCTTCTTCCGTTCCTGGTCCTGCCCTCCAGACTGGACGTGGAAACAGAGACAGGGGCTCAGTGACTCTCTGCAAGGAACTGGCTCGTCTCCAGGGAGCTGCCTCTTGTGGCCCTGGGCCTCACCACGTTTTAGTAAAACAAGCAAAAAGTGCGTTAGGTGGAGACAAACCGGGGGGCCAACCAAGACCAGAGCTAGCCTGAACTTTCTCCTGCGCATGTCCACAGAAGCACAGAAGCTCGACACACAGCGCAGACACTTGCTTGTGCACCTCTGGGCCAAACGAGCAAGACAGAGACAGAAAACCTGGTGTGTTGCCAAAGCATGACTTCCCAAGAGCTAAGAAGCCCCCGGAGGAATAGAGCCCTGCGGCTGGGGACTAGAAGAGCAGCCCTCCCAGTTCCAGTGATCTGCAGGGCCAGGGGAGACCGGCTGGTCGGGAGCGCTCGCCTCCCCTACAAATTCCTCCAGGAGAAGGAAGGGCCGGTTGGGGATCCAGCTGGGACAAAGGTGTGAGCCAAAATGGACGTGAGAGGAAAGGACCCTCCAAGTCCGTGAGTGACTGTTTTGCTGGCACCTTCCTGCTCCTTCCAGAGCCCCGTGAACCAAAGCAGTAGCTTTGTTTGTTCGTTTTTGAGCCACTAGCCTCATTTGGTCCTAAGAGAACAGGGAGACCATGAAGGGAGAGGCAGAGATTACAAGGGAGGGAGGGAGAAAGGGAGGGAGAGAAAGAATGCATGAGAGAGAGAGAGAGAGAGAGAGAGAGAGAGAGAGAGAGAGAGAGAGGAGCCCGAGACAGTATGACTACAAACATGAAAAAATAAGACCAAAGAAAGTAAAAATAAGAAAGTGAGGAAGGAGGAAGTAAAAAGGGAGAGAGAGAACAAAACATACTTCGAGCTGAACACCCTTGAGAGAAAAGACTAGCTTCGAAAAGAATTCCTCCTTTTTTCAACCCACTGAAAACCTTCTAATCCTCACATCACAACATTTTGAGCTTATTGTTCAGAACCTTAGGCATTTCTTTGGCTAACCACATTCTAACTTACCATTCCCCTGAGGAGGCGGCTGCCATTTTTTTTTCCCCAGAAAACGAAACAAATTTAAAAACAAATAATACTTGCTTAGCTTGGTTCCATTTGGCTTAACCTATATTGGCAAACTGGTGTTATAGGAACAAAATACCCAATGAGCTTTCCAAAACCAATCCGCATCGGCTGCCAGAAAGATACACCGTCTTTGCAGTGACCTTCAGTTAATCAGGTGTGAGCAGTGTGGCTCCAGCCCGTTTTCTCCGCTTCCTTTCCCCGGGCAACAACACAGGCCAGGCAACATTGAACACCTCACAAAGGACGCCCCGTGCACCCAGGGCAACTCCATTTACACAACACCAGAGCCCTAAGCAAGCACAGGTGATCAGTGCCCACTCAGACCGGGCAGCAGAGAGCAGCCAAGAGCAAGAGGGATTCAACTGACACGGACACGATCCCCTCCCTGGCTCCCCAGCAGGCAACTTTATATTAAGGAATAGCACAAACAACAGAGTTGCTATTAAATAAAGTGTCTATCAAATGACATCATCTCTCAATGATACTGTCAAAAACTGACTTTTAACCAGACCTTCATAGTAGAAGTGGGAAAGTCAGATGAAACACTCGGCCCATTGAACAGCTTGGAAAGTTGGGCCCAGAGGAGTTAAGAAAATGACACAAAGCTACAGCTCTAGATAATAGCCGGGTGTTGCGGTCAGCTTTCTAGTTGCTGCGCAGAAAGAATCCAAGCAAAAGCAGCTTGTGGAGGAATGGGTTTATTTGGCTTATGGACTCGAGGGGAGACTCCATCCTGGCAGGGAAAACGATGGCGTGAGCAGAGGGCTGGACATCACCTCCGCCACAGCACTGCAAACAGCGGCAGGAAGGTGTGCCAAACTCTGGCAAGGGGAAGCTGGCTTAGAACCCCATAAGCCCGCCCCTGACAACACAGCTTCATCGGGGTTGTAAAACCCAAACTGCCATCAGCTGAGGATTGATCTATCAGAACACATTCATTTGTTCGTGGGGGACCCCTGGATCAAACCATGACACCGGGTCAAGGGTAGAACTCAATTTCCTTTTATTCCCCGTCTGCTTACTACTGTACTCTGCTGAGTCAACAGGAACAATGTGAATCCTTCTTACCCACAGGACCACGGCAAATACTTATCATCCAAGGGCAGAGCTTTTAGTTCCCGTACATTGTAACTTTGATCCCATCCTATGTGGCTTAGAAAAAAATGGCACAGAAATGAAAGGCTTTGCTCCCGATGACCACCTTTACCAACAGGGAAGATGTTCAGATTTGAAACCTGACCATCCTCGGACCAAAAAAACCCAACCCTTTATTCATTCAGTAAGTAGATGAACAGAATGTTAGGTTAGTTGATGAGTTTTGAAATGGCTTTCTGTCACCTTATCTCTTCCTAAATGTAAGTGCAAGCTGGGATGTCTTTGCCATTTCTGCTCATTTGGAATCTGGGTTGTTCTATCAGATTTCATTGGATGATTCTCAGCCTAGAGCCAGAGATCTAGCCTAAATTCAAGATGCCATGGAACCTGCCTGGGATTATTGTCTTTCTGTGGGAAGATCAGGTTAAAGGGACCTTTAGAAGACCCTGAAGAGACAATTTTGGACAAGCTAAGACGCCTCAGGGAGCTGGAGTCTAAGAAATCCTGCCTTAAATACCTCAAGGGAGCGTGAGCATTATCAATAGATATCTAATTATGAAAATCAATTAATCTTATCTCACGCACCGAAAGGAATCCTTATAGGTGACTTTGCGGCCTAGAATCTTCCTGAATGCGAGCTCTCTGCTTTGGACTTGGGCAAGTTTATGTCACCTTAAAGCAGTGGGTGATGCATTAGTGTCCAAACAGCTAAACCCTGAAAGAGACAGAGTTCAGAACGGCTGCGCCTCACTAGAGCCCACTCCCCTCTTGGTAGAGCTCCGGGTATTTCAGGCTTTCATTTTTGGAGTCGCAGCAGCCCCTTGTCTCAACCAGCACAGGTCCTCCACCACAGTGGGGGCCACGAAGACACCGGGGTCTTCACTACAAGCCTGTTTCCCACATTTCCACAAGGCACTTCCAGCTGTGGGGGCTCCTCTCCACCGCCCTCCACTTCTCCGCTTCTCACCGGTGGAGCTGGGGGAGCAGTGACAGGGATGCAGATCACTCGCTATCACAGCCACCTCGCTAGAATCCACGCCCAAGAGGCCTGACTGACAGCTCTCTCCAGTCACCATGAGGCAGCCTCATTGGGCAGAGCTGACTCAGAGCCAGGCCAATTCACCGCTCAGGGAGGGAGCGCAGTTCCTCTCTAGAGGTTGCTCTCGTTTTTAGACATGTCAGATGTGGCCTCTTTCACACATCTCCTATAGGGAGACGGGCAAAGGTTTGGCTTTCTCGGGCTGGAGAGATGGCTCAGCGGTTAAGGTGCCTAAGACCCCGGGTTCAATCCCCCAGGACCCACATAAGCCAGACCCACAAGGTGGTGGCCCTGGTTCTCTCTCTCTCTCTCTCTCTCTCTCTCTCTCTCTCTCTCTCTCTCTCTGCTTGAAAATGAATAAATAAAATAAAATAAAATGTTTGGCTTTCTCGGTCCAAGTCTTATGGGAAATCAGCACAAGGCATTAGGAGGTGAACACATCTGGAAACAGACACCCGTGTTTCAGAAAGGAAGAAAACAGACACAACCAAGAACGTGAGCCACGGAAGTCACCTGGAGCAGAGCCGTTCCCAGTGGAACGGGAGGAA
Source organism: Zapus hudsonius (assembly GCA_004024765.1). Classification (NCBI taxonomy): domain Eukaryota; kingdom Metazoa; phylum Chordata; class Mammalia; order Rodentia; family Dipodidae; genus Zapus; species Zapus hudsonius. The sequence goes on from PVHP010048462.1 coordinate 8,237, forward strand.
GCGTTTCTATTTAAAAAGCATGAATGGCAACTTCAGCTTTGGAGACTGAGTCTCAAACGCCTTAAGCAAGTCTTGCTGCTTAAGCTTTTTGACATAGAAGCACCTGCTTACGAGCTGGGCGTGGTGGCGCACGCCTTTAATCCCAGCACTCAGGAGGCAGAGGTAGGAGGATCGCCATGAGTTCAAGGCCAGCCTGAGACTACAGAGTGAATTCCAGGTCAGCCTGGGCTAGAGCGAGACCCTACCTCGAAAAACGAAAAACAAAAAAACAAACAAACAAAAAAAGAAGCACCTGCTTACTCAAGAAATGTGATGACCATGCAGATTTGAGAGCAGTTCCTTCCGGCTCATTCTCAAAGAAACAACAGTAGAGATGGTTGGTCACATATTGCCATCAAAATGAGGTATGTCACTAATCTGTACCAAAGATGAATTAGGTCCAAGTCACAGCTAAAGTCGAGCGGAAGCATCTTTGTAAGCGACTTTAAGGACTTACTTTTGACATCTTGCTTTTGCTGTCTCCAGTTAAAAAGGCCAAATTATTAATTTCATTCTGAATCACAAAGTTTTGCTCTTCTCTCTTGAAGTTCTAAACAGGGAGGAGGAGAGGGATTTAAAAACCAGAAAGCATTACAGGGACACTTTTCAAGCGTGGGACACCTTTTCCAGCCACTCTAAATCCAGAGCCAAAGGTGTCCTTACTGAGGAAAATAGGAGGAAGCTGGCTTATTCAGGAGGCCCAGAGGGAGCAGGAGATGCCACCCCATATGCCTTCTCTCCTGGCAGAACTGGAGCTCATTGTCCGACTGAGAGTGATCTAGATGCCCCCCCCCCCTGTCCAGCCCCAGATGTGGGCGGACTTTACGATCCATTTCCCAGATTTATTAACCAATCAGATCTTTCCCCTGCCTACCTGAGTCTCACTCTAAAGGTGGCTGCCCTGCCTTCCTCCCCTTCTGAAGCCCCTGATGGGATCAGCTCTGCTCTTGTGTGGCCTGATCTCCCCCCACCACCATGGGAGTTTCGGTCCCTGGCTGGGTGATGGGAGACCCCCGTCTGTTAGTCCTACTCTCTCTGCTCATCTCCGCTTTATAACTTCTTCTAACTTTTCTCCAGCCTCCCTCCACAGGAAACCAGGCAGGGTGCCATGTGTGTTCCTCTCTTCTAAGCTCTCTCAGCGTGTTGTCTGACTTCCCTCCCCAGGAAAACACAGAATGCCAACGTGTACTTCTCCTAGGTTTCACCTTCCACGAGTTTGGGCTCTCTGATCTCTCCTCAGAAGCCTCCTTAAATGCATTCTGATTCCTCAGTCTCTTTTCTTCGTGGCCCTCTAGTCTTTCTCTGGAAACTTCAGATTTTTCTGGCTCTCCATGTGCTTTTCTCCAGTTTTTTCCTACAACTTCAATCTTTCTTAAATGTGTTTCCCATATGAAAGTGTCCTCTAGCCTTCCTCCCCAGATCCCAATTCCCCTTAAATAAACACCACGATTTGTGATTTCTCCCCAAATAAACTCAATAACTTATTAGTTGTCATTCTTGAGTCCATCTTTAGTATTCTTCATTGAAGATTAGGAAAGAACTCAAAACTTGGGGCTCATAAATTTTGGGGGACCCCCAAACCCCAAAGTCCCCACATCACTTACATGAGATTTACACCACAGAATGAAGACCTCGGCCACCATTCGGAAGAGCTGGTCAGAATCTGCATCGGGGCTTTTCAGCCAGTTAGATCTGAATTGGAAAGCCAATGAGCAGGTCCATGAAACTCAGTAGGGATTATTATAATATCTACACTCTAAAAAGAATACCCACCTGTATTTATCCAGATAAAATGGAATTCCCCTACGAGGACAATAATCAGGGAGACTGTTAATATATTCCTACACATAGGTACAGGTCAGGTTTAGAATCAGAATAAATATCATTTTCATTTTCACCAAAGGGTTCAAGAATTGTCTTAACTGCTGATCCAGATGGCCCACGGAGGAGTGTATCCAGCTGATTGGGGATGGGGAGGGGGGGCATTGGGGACTTGGGGATAACAACTCATTGTTGGCCCACTGAATAATGTAACTCATTATGGACAATAAATATATATTTAAGACTTAAAAAAAAAAGAATTGTCTTAACTGGGCTGGAGAGATGGCTCAGCGGTTGGGGCACTTGCCTCCAGTGCCTAAGGTCCAGGGTTCAATTCTCCAGGACCCACATGTGCCAGGCCCACAAGGTGGTGGCCCTGGTGCGCGCTCTCTCTCTCTCTCTCTCTCTGCTTGAAAATGAATAAATAAAAAATTTAAAAAAAAACTGTCTTAACTAACCATGTCAGAAACCAACATTTAAAATGTATCACATTCATGTTTCGTTTCTTCTGTAAACAAATGAGTCCATTGAAGTTATTAAGCTCAAAACTGAGGACAGACCAACCCAAAAGCCTTACTATCGAGAGGTTTCGTACATGAACAAAGCAGGATGATGAGCATCTTGGCCACCATGACATTTAATTTGTCTTGACACTGTCATTACCAAGCCTCTGAATCCTGAGCCTTCTAAACAGACAACGCCACACTCCCTTTCCGTTCAAAGCCAGTTTGAGAACTGAAACTTGTGAGGCAATGTACTTTGTTGCTGTCATTTAGAGGTCGGAGCAGAAACAAAATATCTTCTATGACGACCTCTTGAATGGCTTGTGAATTCTCTACTCAACAGGTACCACTCTTAAAAAGAAAGCCACGCGCGTTCAGCAAGGTCACAGTGCTAACAAGAAGGTCACATCGAGTCAAACTCAGTCATTTCCTGTCAGCTGTTTTGCTCCTCAGTCCCTTACACATTTGAACTAAATTCTATTTCTGAGCAGCAGGGCGGGCTGTTATTTCCAAATATCTGCGCAGAATAATTAAAAATAAAAAGACCGCTATTCTGACATCAGAAGGGAAGGTTTTTCTTCACATTAAGCATCTTCCAGCTTTCCCAGGCACAAACTGGAAATCCCATGACTCTACTATGAAAGTATTTGGAATTGGTGGACAGCATCATGGAAAAGGCTCGGTCCCAAAGCAAGCCTGCTTTCCCTTCAACACCAGCTCAGCCCCAGACCATGACCTACGCTTTGAAGCATCTGGAGGTAAGTCAGGGTTTTGATAAATCCCTCTTTGGCAAATTCCTAGTCTCCTCTGCTTCTCAGGACTCTTAAGCTCCGTGGACACCGCTGTGGCTTTCTCAAACCCCTTCTTGGTAGCCATTCTGTAACACACACACACACTTACTGTGTGACGTAGGATCTTACCAGAAGAGCTCAGAGAACTTGGGAAGTCACTCTATTCACTATTACTAGGAACAGCCACATGGAAGAGAGGCAAAGGGAAGGTGTGGTCCGAGAGCTTTCAAGCTCTCTTCAAGTCCACCAAGCAATACATCATGTCTCCAGACCCAACGCTTGAGCGTTTCATGGAGGCTCCATTACAGAGACGTGACTCGTGGGCTCCCTGGCCTTTGGCGATGAACTCTGCTCAGCCTGCCTTCCAAGGGCTGCAAGCTCTAAGCATCTAAGCATGTGGCTGATTTTTCTGGCAACCAGCTCTCACCCTCCGGAGTCATCGCTAGACTGAAGTCGAAATTATTGTGCAACAGTGGGTTTTCAGACTCGATTTTACAAGTCACATTGGGCTCCCTTTTGAGGAGGAAGAGGCCTGTGTCAACAACCCCCATCTGTCTGGCTCCACTTATGCAACCCAGACTGGTACATAACTTAGTCCTGAAAGCAGGAAGGTGCCACTCTATCCGTTGACCAGGCTACATTGGAACTATCAAAACACATGGCTAGGGCTGGAGAGATGGCTCAGCGGTTAAGGCACTTGCCTCCAGTGCCTAAGGCCCCTGGTTCAATTCCCCAGGACCCACATAAGCCACACCCACAAGGTGGTGGCCCTGGCTCTCTCTTTCTCTCTCTGTATTTCTCTGCTTGAAAATGAATAAATAAGGCCTGGAGAGATGGCTCAGCAGTTAAGGCGCTTGCCTCCAGTGCCTAAAGCCCCTGGTTCAATTCCCCAGGACCCACATAAGCCAGACCCACGACGTGGGTGGTGGGCCTGGTGCATGCTCTCTCTCTCTCTCTCTCTCTCTCTCTGCTTGAAAATGAATAAATAAAATATTTAAAAAAACCACATGGCTATATCAGAATCCTATCAGGAAAACCAGGCCTAGGAACTTAGCAGGCACACCAGACTGAAGGACGGGTGCAGATCCTCCTTTGGACCCCTTAAAGAGAAAACACCTAAGGCTTCAATAGCCCTGGCCAT
>PVHP010048463.1:0-12505 GCA_004024765.1 Zapus hudsonius
AAGACGAGATGAACAAGGGGCCCACAGCCACAGCCATTAAATCAACACAGGATTAGCCAGTGGAACAGAAACCAACGATTTTCGACACAAAGACCCCTAAGCTCACAACCTTAAAGCAAACTTATTACTCATCCACCACGACTCAGGGAACTATGCGGAAGAGGGGGCGGAAAGATTGTGAGAGCCATGGTGGGGGAGATCATCCAGAGGCATGGCCAGGAGAACCTGGCTGAATACCAGGCTATCCATGGTCCCCTGTCACAAGGACTGATCCAGACGACCCATGGAGGAGGTTATCCAGTGGAGGGGGGAGGGGAGGGCAGTGGGGAATTGGGGATAACAACTCATTGTTTGGCCACTAAATAAATGTTGTAACGCATTATGGACAATAAAAAAAAATAAAAAAATAAAAAATAAAAAAAAAATTCTCTTATCTGTTACATTTTAGATAAATTGAATTTTTTTCTTCCCGAACACATTTGCTTAACAAATAAACAAATCTATAAAGGTTAAACTGAAGTGTAGAATCCCCACAGTTCAAATATGAAGTACTTTCAGTACTAATCCATACAGTTCACAAAGTTAGTTGCCTTAATCTTGTTTTAATTAAAACAAAAACAGTGTGATGAAATCAGAAATATATCATCTTTTCCTCAAGTTTTCTTAAGATTATTTCAGTGCAAATTCTGCTAAGCTGTTACAGCACTAAGTGTATAAAATCACTACTATTTTGGTTTATTATTTACAATTCCTCATATCTTTAACCACAATAGTCAATAATAGTTAAAGAAATAAATTATGTATATTGTTAACATGGAATCCTGTCCCACTGCGTATTATTTCAATGACTATGCAATGACAATCTATATGCGGTGGCTCTGTGGTTTGATAAATAGCACATTGAACTTCTGGAAGTGAGGTAATCTATATAGTATAATCAGTTTCTTATAGAACTATTGCTTTTGATAGTGTATCAGAAGTGAGCATTGTGAGAATTTCTACTTATCTATGTATCTGAACTGGATTTCTCTGAGGAATAGAAGCCATATGATACTTTTTGACTCCTTGTAAGGTTGCTGTACTTCTAACACCAATTAATTCTGACAACAATCTTGTTTTCTATAACTCATTTCAATTCTATTAGTATTTACCCAGTTAGGTTCAAACAGGTTTAACGAGCAGGTAAAAAGCTTAGTCACAAAAGACTATCCCCTTTGTCAGAAACTAGCCACAATTCTCAGCCACTTCTCCATCTCGAAAATCTGTTAACCCAGGACTCCTAAAAGTCCTTTTCAGCTTTGATAATTTACAGCTCAGAGATCATTAAAGATTCTTATATTAACAAGCCTATTATAAATAATACAAATAAATATCCAGATGAAGTGGCACGAAAGGCTCCTTTGGTCCCTATGAAGTTGAGGAGGGAAAACTTGACACATGGTCACATTTTCCAAATAGAAACTCTCTAAAGCCCATCCTCCAGAGTTTGTTTTCTGGAGATTTCCTTCCATCATGATGGGGAAATCACACTAGAAGGACACTGTGCTTCATCCTTTCTACTGGCCCACGTCCAGAAAAGAGTACAACCCACTTCAATTCCACAGGAATCTGTTCCTTGTAGCCCTGTAAAGTTCCTTTTGCACAGGGCTCTAATACAGTGGTATTCTCAGATGAGGCTTTCTCTTTGCAAATGAATTTACATTTTCAGAAGTTGGAAACTTCATTGGGTTGAGTCTTTCCTCCCAGGAACTTTTCCTGTAACCTAGGTGCAGAGTTTAAGGTTTTATTATTTTTTTCTTGCTCTAAATGTTCTTAATCTGTTTAGTAGTTACAGATGCTTTTCTTTGCAAGTTTCTTGTCCCCTAGCTTAACCTGGGCTCACACTCCTCTTGCAAATAATGTCAAATCTAAGGAATGAATTATCAAAACCTGATCTGCATCACACTCACTGTTTATGATTTATGATTGTAAAATGACAGGTCCTAGTTATATAACTTATAGGATGAAAGGCAATTAAATTCCATTGAGAAGCTGGGCCGTGAGTCAGATCTAAATGCTCTTTGAGAAAGATAATTCTGAGAAAATGGAGAGAGAAAAAAAGAGAAAGAGAGAGAGAGAGACAGACTCCCTATCAATAAATGAGGAGGTAACGTAAGTATCAATGACTAGTCGAGTAATCTAAACAATAACAACAATAAAAACAAAAGAAAACAACTGATCTTGGATTTCTGAGTGGCATGTCCCTTTATACATCTTCTTGGGTACTATCAAGAGTATCTGAGGGCTGGGAAGATGGCTCATCAGTTAAACATGCTTGATTAACAAGCCTGCCAGACTGCATTCCATTCCACAATAAGCACTGAGTGGTAAATCCATCTGGAGTTCATTTGCAGGGGCAAGAAATCCTGGCACACTTTCTCTCTCTCTCTCTCTCTCTCTCTCTCTCTCTCTCTCTCTCTCTCTCTCTCTCTCTCTCTCTCCCTCTCCCTCTCCCTCTCCCTCTCCCTCTCCCTCCCTCTCCTTCTCTCTCTTTCTCTATCTCTCCTCCCATCCCTCTTTCCTTGCAAATAAAGGGTTTTTTTTTAAAATAAATAAATTAGGAAAGTAATAGCATGACTTTAAGCTACTCAGAAGTTTCCTTTCATTTGGTCATTAGAAATATTGTCATTTAGCTTTCCACCTCATTAATTTTCTTTTGAAAAAAGTTGTTAATTTGGTTGAAATCATCACAAAAATATACACCCCCCACCACAGATCTAGGTAAAACACAATCAAGATAAAACCTAAAGCCTTTTGCCTTACTCCAAGTGATCTAGCATCCATTGTGTATGGCAAGAATTCCTTTTGAGTCTGCACTTTGATCCCTATGACTTCTTGGAAGAAACCTTAGTTCCAAAAACTAGAACCATGGTGAACCCATTTGTGGCAATTACTAGAGCAACATTTGGTCCTATATCAAATAATAGTAATAGTAATAATAATAATAATAATAATAATAATAATTCCAGAACTTTGATGGAAAGAGAGTGATGAAAGGTGTGGTTTAATCTTCTCTGGGTGAGCATGAAAATCATTTTCCAAAAACTTACTAACTGATCAGCAATTTAAATACCAATGTCACTTGAAGGAACTCTGAAAAGTTCATGTCTTTACCTCCCCCACAACCATTACTGTCAAGCAGACATCACTGCTATGTCAAACCTTGATCTTCCTCTGATTTTCAGACAGGGCATTGGAATTACTTAAATAATATCCCAGTTTCTTGAAAAGAATAATCTAGAATTAAAAAAAAAACAGCAAGTTTTACGTACAGTAAATTCATTAGGGAAAAGGCATTGGGGAACTTGACATTTTCTCTTTTCCTAAGATTAGACTCTAGGGCACAATGCCAGAAACATACTCTGCAAGGAGGAAGCAGTAAGTTACTTATGAAAATATATTGAAGCTTACCTGGGGGACAAATGTCTTTGTAAATGTTCTGTTGCATTCACTTTAGGCTTGTTATCAGAAGAGTCTTGGGAAAAATAAAATTAGTTCCAAATAACTCCAGGGAGTCTACAACTGAAGAGCTGGGATGGTCTTCTTAAATCCTGACTGGCAAATATAGAGTGATCATTTTCTCTTACCTTTCTTTTCAAAATCATGCCTCTATTTCTCCTATACAACTCCTTTTCCACCTACACTCAATCTGTCAGAACCCTTCTGTTTATTTGAAAAACATGTTAATATCAGCTCAACAATAAATTGAAATTCTTTTGAAGAAGTAAAATTCAAAGCAATGTTGGATTTGTAGGAATAGCTTTACCCTTTATATGCAGGTGATCATTTTAAGAACTTGCTGGTTTGTATATGTGGAGCGAGGAATGCATGTTGAAACTGAATATAACTAAGCTTTTATTATCAGCTGATGGTTAGTGTCTGATATAAATCTATATAGAACATAACTAAGGTATTAATTATTAGCTGATAGCTAGTGCCCGAAATAAACCTGTATAATGATCAAAGCAGCAGATGGGGGTGTTGATTTGGGGCCTATAAACATCTCCTATTGTAGTGGTATGTACTCTGATAACTTGCTACTGAATAACTTGTTACTCTGAAAACTTATTACTGAATGTGAATGTCCTTTATTTAAAAGTTGGTATGATGAGAAATGTATGTAGCCACATAGTTACATGAAAGAGATGAAGGACATGTACATGTCAACAGAAAGTGCCCAACATGTGGAAATTGCTAAAGATCACTGTCCGTGCAGTGGGGAGTCTTGACCTGTGGACATTTAGAAGCATGCTGGAGTCAGTAAGGGGTGTGCAAGTTTCATAAACTTTCCATAGCTACCCTGTTTAACAACTTTGTAATGACAAAAATTAACTTATTTAAATATAAAAATCACACAATGTTAGTGAGGGTTGATTTTTTTTAAATGAAGTTACTATCAACACTGTAGGAAATATTTTGTAATTTTAGAAAACAAATAATATTTTATATCATGTACAACAGACACTATTGTCATTCACCTAGCCACATCTCTGTCTTTCAAGTCCCCCTTCATCTACATCTAATGTCTTTTTGATTCTTTTGAGTCTAATCAGGCCACTACATAAAAGCACCATGGATTGGGCCACTTTGCAAACAGAAATGTGTTGCTTCACAGTTCTGGGGTGCAGAGTTGCAGGGAGTTATCGGCTGAGTTTGGTTCTTTGAGGCTTTTTTCCCATGTTGTGCATGTGTCCCCTCTCTCCTTCCTTACATGGTCTAATGTTCTGTGTCACCATGTCTCAAGCACCTCTTCTTATAAAGTAATAATCCTATTATATTGGGGATCACTCCAACAATCACAGTTTAGCATGAATTCTCTCTTTAAAATTCCTTTCTGCAAATAGAGCCACATTCTGAGGTATTGGATGTTAGGACTTAAACCTATGGGTTTGATAGAATATCATTAAGCCCATAATAGAACATTACTTAACAAATTGGAGAAAATCTCTGAAGGAAGCTTTTATAGTTAGGACTTGGAAGTTACTATGCTCTATCATTTCTGAAATTTTTTCTTTGGAAAGAAATGAGGGATATGTTAGAGCTTGTTAAATCAATCCTCATCATTTGATTATAGAAAAGCAAGTTTCCACCCTGGTGAAATGCTATGTGATTTAAATTTTTCCCCATTGCCTTACATGTACAGTTAATTTTAACTTTATTGGCATATAATGATCACATTTGTATAGAATGCTAGAATAAGCAAATATGAAGGACGGAATAATTGATATCTTAAGAAATATGTGGGAAAGATTCTCAGGTTGGAAAGAAAACTCATTCTTAAGCAATAATTCATCCTCCATTCTATATCTTCCTTACTATGAGAGGAAGGCAGAAAGGGAACTGAATCGGATGTGTGTTTTGATCACCAGCCAGCTCTCTGTGGAATCCTGCAGTTGTCACTTTCTGTTTTCCTCAGTTATTAAGCTTGCTTTATTAAGACCCTCTGGGACCAATATTGGCTGGACTGTCTGGGAAACTTCTCCAGGAAATGAAGCTGATTTTCAAGGGCTGATAAGTAGTGGGAAGAAGCAGAAGAAATGCAACCACCCATATGGAGCTTACCAGCCTCAGCCTCTATACTGGAAGACAGTGTGTGGTTATTGTAATGACTGGCACCTCCATAGAACTCTAAGCCTCTCATTTCATAGGTGATTCTCATGTTAGCTCAGAGGATAAGCTCAGCTCACCTGAAAAATCAGGCAGAACAATTTGAGTGAATTTGAAGTTATTGTGCTTAATTATTTGAATATAAATGTATTATAAAAGGTAGACTTTGGGAAACTTCTTATGAATATTAAAACATTTAAAGTCAATAAAAGAAACAAAACTGAATAAAGTATTTTAATATTCTTTTTTTATTTTATTTATTCATTTTCAAGGAGAGAGAGAATATACCAGGGCCACCACCTTGTGGGTCTGGCTTATGTGGGTCCCGGGGAATTGAACCCAGAGCCTTAGGAACCAGAGGCAAGTGCCTTATCCTCTGAGCCATCTCTCCTGCCCAGTATTTTAATATTCTTAATCTGATTTTTTGCAGTTTTCTGAATGAATTTTCCATCACAAATGCCAGCATATTAAGTTGTTGGCTTAATGACCTGTGCTGATGAAGCTATGATAGTGTAAAGGCCTGTGAGCAGGGCGCACTCTACTCTACACAAGCTCATACACGTAAATCTCAAGTTCATGTGCAATATCTCAGTCAAACAATATACCACAGTGGGTTTAACTTGCACTGAATCAAATGGCTATCATTCACTATCTCTTTACTCCAAATTCTTGGGTGAAAAATAGGAATAATGTAAAATTCTATCATATAGGGTTCTAGATATTTGAGTTTGTTGGCATGCTTAATAAATTGTGTATTTCCTTTGTAAATGAATATGTACATTTCAGTGTGGGTAAAATGTGGCTATGTATAACAAGTGGATCAACATGCTTCAGTTTTTATTTTATACAAATAACTTGAACATCACTTATATAACTGAGGTTATTATGGAGTATATAGTCATATAAATGTGTTAGGAAGATGAAAATAGTAATCCTTTAAATGCCCTAAAACAAGGCAGTAACTTTATTTTTTTTTTAAAAGGGAAAATTGAAAGAGGCTGGTTCAGTTAAAAAAGGTCTTGCTCTGCTGACCTGCCAACCAGAGATCAGATCCCCAGTACCTACATAAACCTGGAGGCAAAGCAACACGTGTGTGTGTGTGTGTGTGTGTGTGTGTGTGTGTGTGTGTGTGTGTGTGTGATCAGCACGCCTGTGTCAATGGTAAGTAGTAATCCCAGAATAGCTAGTCTGATGTTCAAAGCAGTAAGCAAGAGAGGCCCTGTCTATACAGGATTATAGGGGCTGACCAACACTCCAGGATTGTCCTTTTACCTCCAAATGTATAATGTGACAATCATGGTCTTGTGCACACACACACAAACAAAAAAAAAGAAAGAAAGAAAATAAACCATTGAGAAGTCAAAACATATGAATAGATTTCATGAATGAGGAATAGAGAATAGGATACATGAATCTCAATAATCTGCAAATTCTTAATCACTTGCCTTTCCCCCCAACAGTTTGGCCATTTTATAATACTATAAATTATTCAACGACACTTTCAAAAATACTAAGAAAGTACATTGCTAATCCACTTACGTTCTTCCAGTGAATTCTGATGCTAGATGGTCATGACTGACAATCTTAAATTTCCATGCTCATGTGGTGTGTGAGATTATTTCCTATTTCCTTCCACAATTTCTCTGTCCTCTGCTTTTTCAGCTTTTATTTTTACCAATTTTATCATGCAGCCCCAGCCTCTTCTCCAAGCCAGGTCCCTCCATCCTTTGCATCTCTGCTTGTGACTGGACTCAGCATACTCACCCATGTGAACTCCCATAGTAATCATCTCCTCAGAGAAGACTGCCTGGACACACAGTCTAATGTAGACACCTAGCTAATATTTTTTTTAAATCATCATATTATAGTCATTATTATGGAGACTTGGGTACTAAGACTTTAACACACAGACCTGGGGTGGGAGTGCGGATGGCATTCTTATTTCAGTTTCACACCTCTCAAGGAAATATCAAGTTGAAAAAAGGCAGAGCCTGGGGATAGAAGTAAATAGATATCTATGCTAAATCCACCGATATTTCACCTGAGTAAACATATAATGGAATTGCTCTTAAAATCTTATTTTGGATCTTCAGAGTAGATGTGTGATCTGATTGTGTATATGAATGAATGCATGTAGGTATGTGTGATTAAGCCAAAGAATTTAGTAGAAAGGAAAATATCAGTATAGCTCCTCGTACACCTTTCACATTGCAAAGGCCTTTCACTTTTCCCAAAGAAATACCATAAAAATCTCAGCATTTAAAGCTGTCCCTTGAGTTCTAATTACTGGAAATTGCTGGTGTTTAATTACTCTCTCTACAGTAACCTTGAGAATAGTTAGATTACTTAGGAAAAGGGGGTCACCAATTGTACCAATCTCCTTAATGATAGATAGGACATTTTTGACGGTCTGACAGACATGACAATATTACAACTTTCAAATTATTTTGTCATTATAAAATCAACATGCTCATTTTTAAGAATCAAACAGAGCCTTTATTGAAGAGTTCCTTCCATAGAAAATTGAAGCAATTTACCAATGGTTTTAGTTTAAATTTTGTCACTTAAATGAATACTCCACCCACTGCAACTGAGATTCTTCTTGAAGTACGTAATTGCAGACTCATTTTTTTACCATCTGCCATGAAGAGGGTATTCACTAAATTCTTTTTTTTAAAAAAAAGGAGAGAGAGCCAGATGTGGGAAACAAATTAACATGTGTGCCATTGTCAAAGCTGCTGTTCTAAAGTATGTAAGTGACGTGGCAATTAATGCCTGTGAACAGCTGGTGTAAAGAGCATGGAAGTGATCACTTTGCACCATAAATGGACGAATCCACAGATGTTTCAGGTTGTGCTCAGTTGTTGGCATTTCTAAGTTGTATTTTGGAAAACAGTGAGAATGAAAATGTGCTGTCTTATAAAACTTTGCTGGCTGACATGCAAAAAAATAGAAAAAATAACTTTCTGAAATATTTCAAATGCAGATACAGACTTTAGGGGGAACAAGATGTGGTGTGCAGTTTCTAATACAGATTCAAGCAAACCAAAGCCTGGAAAATAGAATGAGTCTTCCTTGTCAAATGCTTCAGATATATCATGTTATCCATAATGATGACATAAATTATAACTTCTTTGGAGGCTTGTGGAAGAAAATGCCATCACTTGTGAAATCTTTTCTTCATGCTTATCTTCAATGGCAGTGATGGAAGAATTAGGATACTTTCATGGGATGTGTTGAAGTGTTACTGTTCTTTCTTGAACCAGATATTAAAATGAAACTGACAGACTAATGAATAATCCACTAAAATTTACAAGGTCAGCTTTTTTGAATACCTTTTAATTTTTTCCCACCTCTTTAATGATTTAAGCATTTTCTAGAAAAATGTCACTGATCTTTACCATGGTTGAAATGATTGAAGCTGTCATATAGTCAAAAAAGCTTTCCAATTAGATTAAAAGGTTATATTAAACTTGGTGGATTTTTTTGCCACACATTCCCATATCTGAACACCAACCAGTTTTATCACTCAATAAGTACTATTAAACCAAAATAAAAAATATTGGTTAAGAAAGTAGAAATCAAATTAGATTCAAATAAATCAAGCCACATGAAATTTGTGGCATACTCAAAAAATAATGATAAAATTTGTTTTTCCTTCTGTAATCACTTTTGGAATGTTGCTTTTTTATAGAGATATTTTTGGTGAATTTCTTTTTGTCAGAAGAGATTATAAATTTTAGTATCACTCAATATTATGCACATGTATCATGAACATCTCTACTCCAAACAAATGATAAAGCATATTGAGATTACATGTGGTTTGTGGGAAATAACTTTAATGAACAAAATTACATATCTAGGTATTATTTCAGAGTATTCTAGTACCATATATCCATACTCAGATGGTCAATGTGCTTGCTTCCAAAGGTGTCCAGCCTAGGTTTGATTTCCCACTGCCCATGTAAAGCAGATACAGAAAGTGGCATATAAGTCCAAAATTAATTTGTAGTGCCAAGTGGCCCTGGGGTTCCTGTGGTGTCTGTCTCTCTCTGTCTCTCTTTTTTCTCTCTCTCTCATAAATAAAGTATTTTAAATTGATTGACATTAAATATTGTTGTAACATCTCTGATACAACATCTTTGATACCATGCAGACAGTGTGTCTCAGGGGTCCATTGCAGAATAGGTGGTGGAAAGATTGTAAGAGTCAAAGGAAGGGTAGCATTGCTTATTCCACTTTCTCTTCCATATATATATTCCCACTAGGACTCAGGGTACTGAGCAGAAGAGTGGGCAAAAAGAACATAAGAGCCATCTTAGGATGAGGGAGAATATTGTGGATAAAAGTGGATATTGAATCTAACCTTGTTAGTTTTTGTTCCTTCCTTTTGGAATTCTATTGAGGACTAGGAGTCTTTGCACTTGGGGATGGATACTGATGGTAGTCTAAGCTTATGATGTCAAACAGAAGATGAAATTTACTGAAAACAATTTCTCAGACTTCTACCACTCAGATATTCACCTGTCAGAAGAAAGACAGTTGAGGGATGTAGATGCTTTCTTAAAGTTCCTTCACAATCTGTGGATGAATCTGAATGTAGTTTTACATGTGCATGCATACACACATGCACACACACACACATTCACACACACACATACACGCACACACATCCTGGCAACCACTGTAGACCCTGATACAAGAGTACAGCATTGTCTAACCACCTAACCACTACTATTCTGGTAATTAAGATCTACAATCCACTGTGGGAGTCACCCCAAATGTAGTATTCATCATTTGTTTTGCAGCAAACATAATTTAGGGAGCAGGTGCAGGACTTTGAGGATGCTCATAACATCACCACTTTGGCACAAAATTTGAGGAGGAACCCAAGACAGTAGCAATCAAGATAAACATGTTTGGAGCAATATTTTTAAAAATTAAAAAGGAAAATTATGTGATAAACCTATCAACATTGAAATAACTGAAGAATCAATGTGGGTGACTTTCCCCTTATTCTGTTTGCAATATGATTAATAGGATGACTTTACTAATTTTTTAAAGAATTAATATGAGATATACTTAGAAAATTTACATGTTCTTTGACATGCTATTTGTCATGGTTTGATACAGGTGTCCCCCACAAACAATTGAATGTGTTCTGATAGATTGATCCTCAGCTGATGGCAGTTTGGGTTTTACAGCCTCGATGAAGCTGTGTTGTTGGGGGCGAGCTTATGGGGTTATAAGCCAGCTTCCCCTTGCCAGTGTTTGGCACACCTTCCTGCCGCTGTTTGCAGTGCTGTGGCAGAGGTGATGTCCAGCCCTCTGCTCATGCCATCGTTTTCCCTGCCAGAATGGAGTCTACCCTCGAGTCCGTAAGCCAAAATAAACCCATTCCTCTACAAGCCGCTTTTGTTTGGGTTCTTTTTGCGCAGCAACTAGAAAGCTGACCACAACAGTTTTGGTACCAGGAGTGGGGTCATCTGTTGCTGCTGGAACCCTGGTTCTGTGGCTTTGGGCATTTTGGAATTAATCTGCAGAAGGAATGTGGACAGATTGGAAAGCTTGTCCTAAGAGGTGCCTTGCAGTGCTGTAAGTACAGCGTATTGGATCATTCTGGTCAGAGTTTAAAGACCTGAATGTATTGAGAACTATGGACTGTGAGGTTTGGCTTACGAGGGTGAAAAAGAATTGGTCAGGACTGTGCCAGAGGCAGTTTGTGTGAAAGGCTTGCTGCATTCTGCCTGCCTGTGTCCTGGGAACCTGTGCAGGGTTGCTTGACGTAAAGATGGACTGGTGTGAGCAGATGAAGATGGCACAGAAAGAAAGATCTTTGGGTCGAAACTGCTGCCCGTTCACCTGCAATTGTTTGAGAGATTACAACAACTGAGATTGGGCCAGCTGGTCTGCATTGGAACAACAGGAAGAATGCAGACTCGTTGAAGTAAAGGGTCTGAATGCTTTGATCCCCCCTGGATTAACAAGTTGGTAGCCCACCTGGTTCTGTGGAATGGAGATTGATTAGAACGAGAGGGTCATTGGATTTGCAACACAGTTTTGTTTTTGAAAAATGGCCATCGGCGTGTGAAGCAGGTGTGCAAGGTTGCCTGCATGGAGCCCGATGGAGCCATGAGGATGAACTGTGGGTTGCAATGAAGACCCAAAGAATTCCAGGACTATGGATGGGTGCCAAGGCGAGCTGTCAGCACCGGATGACGTTTTCCCGGACTGTGAGTAGCCGAGCTGGAGGGGCGGAATTGAATCTCCAAGAGACTTTTGTTATTGGTTAGAATCATTGAGCTTGGAGTTAGAGATTGATGGTGTCCTGTTTGTTTTGAATCGTGTATTGTATTGGTCAATCTGTTTTTGCTGTGCCTCATGTTTTGCATTGTGAATGTTCTGTGCCATTATGGGTTTATTTTTGGTATTATAGCTCAGTTGAAAGCTGCGGGGACTTAAGAGTTGAGCTGAACATATTGTGTTTATATCTTGAATGATTATTAGTTTGTGGGGGCCAGGGGCGGACTGTCATGGTTTGATACAGGTGTCCCCCACAAACAATTGAATGTGTTCTGATAGATTGATCCTCAGCTGATGGCAGTTTGGGTTTTACAACCTCAATGAAGCTGTGTTGTTGGGGGCGAGCTTATGGGGTTCTAAGCCAGCTTCCCCTTGCCAGTGTTTGGCACACCTTCCTGCCGCTGTTTGCAGTGCTGTGGCAGAGGTGATGTCCAGCCCTCTGCTCATGCCATCGTTTTCCCTGCCAGAATGGAGTCTCCCCTCGAGTCCGTAAGCCAAATAAACCCATTCCTCTACAAGCCGCTTTTGTTTGGGTTCTTTTTGCGCAGCAACTAGA